>JAHKKF010516179.1:0-19807 GCA_019740295.1 Labeo calbasu
AAAGTTAGCATCACGTCCTGCATGAAATTATGCAGTATGTTGACTTGAATATGAGTATTATTATTAATGGTCGTGTCATTTAACTTATAATTTAAAAGTGCTGCTGCCACAATCTACAACGTCGCTCTCATGTGTTAGTCTGTAGCCATAGATATTGTTTCTCAACTTCTCTGTGACTACTAGAGGCTGCAAAGATGTTGTCATAGTGCTGCGCCTGCATACAGGAAGGAAAGAGATGCTTCCTACCATGTGTTTTCAACTAGTCATGCTGCAGAGTAAAGGCTAGAATTACCATCAGCTCACGTTTGCTCATTGTTTGTGGATAGGACAGGAACATGTCATGCAGCCGGTCTTAAACATCCGTTTTGTGACCTCTTCGACATCCTGTACTTCCTACTCCACTGCACCAAAATGATATTGTTGTCATCAATGAGAAAAGTTTGAGGAAGTAGAATAAAACCTTACGACGAGAGCAATAAAGGTGAGAGCAGCATGCTGCTATTCATATACTGTATGCTGCTGATGGTGGCAGTCTTTGGACCACATTGTCTTGGTGAATAATTCACTGATGGGACAGTTTAGCTCCAGGTGCTACAGTATGCTGTGCTGTAATCCAGTAAAAGCCTCAGCATGTATATGTTGCATTTCTGTTTGCATCCAAGACATTGGTATTTATAGTGTTTTGCATCTTTTATTGAAAGGCGCATTAGAAACAGAGGATGAAAATGAGATGTATATAATTAGGAAATCTTCAAACTTATTTTCTAGAGTGTTGCTTGTTTGGCTGCCATGTTTGTTACTGTTCTGTAGCCACTGTGTACAACTTTTAAGTGCTAAAACATAAACAAATTTCCCACTGTTTATGGTCATACGCAAACTTTTTAAAAGACCACACACTCTGTCTCTGTCCACAGGCCAGAAAACCCTGCAGCACAGCGGAGATGTCCTTGAGACCCAAGTGATAGTCAACCCATCTCATGATTTGGTTTGTTCAGAGGTGAGTGTCAAAGTGCTTTGCGTAGTTTACAATAAACTAATATCAACACACATGCACTTAGCATAACTTGTCTGTAACTTGAATTTAAGTATGGTCGGCGATACAAATGTAAGCAACATTGATCTTTTTATTAGGCTATTAAATTTCTCAATTAAGACGTCATTAAGGTGCTGTCACATTAGCAAAATTTCTGCTTTCATTATTCTAGATGATGTTTTAAACTTTGTATCGCTAAATCACAGCCAGATTAACATTTGTTTTTATAATCTAAATTATTTCCTTGGATTCTTTTATGTTTGAACTGTTAAATATTGGTTTTGCTGTACCATTACACGCATGCGCCCTCAGTTCCTTCACTGTTCTCTGTCCACTGCAGTTCTTCTCTAATAAATATATGAGAGCTATTTGACTGGTATTTACTCAGCGTTAGACAGTGTAAATAAAGAGAAATGTTGACACATACCTTGAAGTACCTTGTTCGGTTGTATTTGCTCTTGGTATTTATTTGCTATCCAGAGCAGCTGCCAAGTGTCCTCTTTTAATCCCTCTTAAAATTTTGTTGTAGTAAAGGTCTCGATTTGAGGGGACATTTTAATACTTGTCTTTATTTTCATAGGTTCGTCGGCTCATTTCTGATACGTCTCTTCACAAGCTGCTAATTCTTGCTGGACAGTGTGTTGAAGAGACGGGAGAACTTGTCTTACAAAAAGGGTCTTTTTCACTAAATGACTTTATCCAGATATTTACAGATGAAGAGGTCAGTCAACCATTTGTCCAAGAAGTTGGCTATTTTGTAATTTTTGACTCTTTTAATACTCAAAAACAATTAAGATATTAATTAACTGCAATTCATATTTTTATACTGTTTTCTAATAGAAAGTTTTTCCTCAAAACAGATTGGAGATCTTCTGAGCTCTGCAGACCCTACTCAGAAAGCTTGCCTGACTTTGAGCTGTCCTGAATCTGGGATGTGGAAAAATTCTCAGTTAGAGAAGCATAATTTGCAAGATTATATAGAAATTAAAACCAACCCTCCCTTAGTGCTTCCAGTGATGGAGGGCCTTCAAGAGTTCACAGAGTATCTGTCAGAGTCTCTTGAACCTCAGTCGTCTTTTGATTTGCTTGAGCCACCCAGTACAGTTGGCTTCCTAAAACTGTCCCGTCCTTGCTGCTATGTATTTCCTGGAGGAAGAGGCGATTCTGCTTTCTTTGCTGTAAATGGTTTTAACGTCTTAGTCAATGGGGGGTCTGACTCTCGGGCCTGTTTTTGGAAACTGGTGAGACATCTAGACCGAGTTGACTCAGTATTGCTCACCCATGTTGGTGTGGATAATCTACCTGGTATAAACAGCCTACTTAACAGAAAAGTGGCTGAACAAGAAGAAGAGGAGTCTGCTGGATCGCAGATCAATGAAGACTGGCAGAGGAATTTAATATCTCCAGAAATAGGGGTTGTATTTTTCAATGCTTCAGAAAGACTCAAAACTTTACAGAGTGACTCCAGGGTCCTTCGAAGTTGTGATCAGGGTTCCCTAACATTACAGCATTTAGAAAAGTTGACAATTTTTCCAGAACAGCTTAGTCGCTCGGCTGGGCCAACTGTCGAGCCGGTAACTCTTTTCCAGAAGATGGGTGTAGGTCGACTAGATCTTTATGTACTCAATCCAGTCAAAGGTAGCAAAGAACTAGAGGCTTTCTTGCAAACTTGGCCTGGCAGCACTCCAAAAACAAAAACCTCAGAAATCCCTCTAGAGTGTATGGTGTCCATATGTGCGCTGTTGGTATGGCATCCAGCTAATCCTCAAGAAAAGATCATTCGCGTTCTGTTTCCTGGGTGCACTCCAGAATCCAAAATCTTTGAAGCCTTAGAGAGACTAAAGCATCTAGAATTCCTCAAACACCCAGTAGTTAGTTTGAAGGACCTTGAGGCATCAAAGTTGGACAAACAGCCAAAGCATGCTGGGAGCAAGGAAAGCCTTAAGAGTATTTCCAAAGAATCTCGACCTGGTAGTGCCTCACTCAAAGACAAGGTAACCAAAGTAGATTTGAAAAAGCTAGACACTAAAACAAAGACTAAACCCACTAATGACACTGTTCCAAAAGAAGGGAAAGAGGGTGAGGAAAAAGCAAAGCCAAAAGATGATGTGAAACAAAGAACTTCAAAACCTGAAAAGCAAGTGCCTAAAAAAGAACCTGCTAAAGACGAGAAAAAGGAAGTTAGGAAGAAAGAGGAAAGGCCACCGACAAGTATTGCAAAGAAAGATGAGAATGTAGAGAAAAAGAAAGAACCTGTGAAAAAAGATCTTGGTGCAAAGCCCAAGAAAGATATTAAACCTGATTTGAAAAAGGAGATTAAGAAAGAGGTCAAACCAGAAGACAAAAAACCCACCAAAACTCTTGGTAAGGATGTTAAGAAGGCCACTGGGAATTTGCCAGAGTCTAGAAAGCCAATTGGCAAGAATGGCTCTCTAAAGAAAGACTTGATTGTCCCTAAAAAGGATTCTTTGGCCAAAGGGAAGCCAAAGTCTGACAAAAAGGAGCCTGACAATCTGAAACCCTCAAGTGCAGGCCAGTCAAAGACATCAACACCTGAGGACATTACTGCCCAATTGGAAAAGTTGGGGATGAGGAATGAACATGGGCCACTGGAGGATGTTGAAGGCAATCGTGTGAGCTCAAGAACTGAATGTACCTCTGAGAACAATGACACGCAGGTGAATGGCTCAACACCAGGTACTGATGAAAGTCCTGAGAAGTTCCGGAGTATGGATGGGGCCCCTGGCTCGAACAGTGATATTGGACTTCCCTCCCCACTTGCAAAGACTCCAAAGAGTGAGAAAAGTGTTAATTTTGATATCACACCAACAGAGCTTGATGGATGCCTCAAAGACGATGTCTGTACAAGCTCAGATGAAAAAACCCTTGAGTTGGTTTCCCCCACAGACTCTGGGAAGAACAGTTCAGGGCATTACCCACAATCCCCTGACAATTCTTCTCAGGTCTCTGGTGAGGATTGCAAGATAGGTCTCAGGAACTCTGGACTCGGTTTTGAAGGCGTTCAGCAAGTCTGCAAGAACTCGATGGCAGGTTGTTCAAGAAGCAATATAGAAAACAGCTCCATATCATCACAAGATAGACAATCAAGCTTTCTCTCCTCAACTTCTCTTAAAGATACTCTACCTGATGCCTCTCCCAGCATCACATCCTTTCCTGCAGAGGTTGGTTCCCCACACTCCACTGAAGTAGATGATTCTTTATCGGTTTCCTTTGAACAAGTGCCTGTTTGTCATTCACAGGAAGAGAGCGTGGCATACACTAATGGACATTTAGCACACCGTGACCCCAAAACAGATATGTCTTTACCTTTAAGAACATCTCATAATAGTCACCACGCATATGATGAGTCAGAGAATCACCTCTTTGGACCACAGATTGACATCCTTCCACATGATGTCGATCTATGCCTGGTTTCACCTTGTGAGTTTAAGCATCACAAATCTCCGGAGAACCAACAGGGAGTCTCCTCGGAGGTTGCTGCTCCAAGTGCTGACCTCTCTCTGGATCCAGATAGACTGCCCAACCAGAGCAGTAGTAGCGATCATCAGTCTCTGGAAGGTCAGGAGACGACGTCCTCTGTCAGCGTCTCTCTCATCTCAGTTTCTGATTCTGATGTGCCACCAGCCACTGAAGAGTGTCCATCCATTACTGAGGAATTGGACTCTGATGAGGACCCTAGTGACACCTTTCCACCACACCATCCTCACGACCATCCTAGCAGTCATTCGGTACACCACAATTCCCAGCATGTCTCTGAAGACCCTCCACCTGCCCCAATGAAGGATTTACCACCACTGCCACCCCAGCCCGGTGCCTGCATGGCTGACCCAGAGGCTGATGGTCAGGGAAAATCAACCAAGAATGTAACATCAAAGACCAAAAAAACAGCACCTGTGTCCACAAAAACTGCATCTGCAAACATTGTAACACAAAGTGGGAAGACAAAGACTGGTACTCTGTCTGCCAGTGGAACTATTCGGGCAATGTCCAGTCTGGACACCAGACCTGCATCCCGCAATGCTGTCGGTGGATCTAGACCAGTGCCTTCAAGGTCCTCATCCAGTAAGTGTTTATTATTTGTTCCAGAAATATATGAATTGTGCATATGTTGGGAATCGGTCAGGATATTCGCCAGGTCACTTAAAGACGCTTTTTTTAGTGAAGATAAATGAAAGTGCGTGAATTTAAAGGCACAGTATATCTGAGAGGATTTTTACCATGCTAATTGTAAACTTTGGATTCTATAGTAGGTTGCGTCTCTAAAGCAGGGGTCTCCAAACTCAGTCCTGGAGGGTTTAGCGCCAGCCTTAATTAAACACACCTGAATCAGCTAATCAAGGTCTTACTAGGCATGCTAGAATCTTCCAAGCAGGTGTGTTGAGGACCAAGTTTGGATACCCCTGCTCTAAAGCTATGTTCACACTGTCAGTCCAAATCCAATTATGTGTGTATCCACTTTGATTCTGATATTAATGACTGACTGTCCTCACTGTGAATCGTAATTGTTCAGATTAGTCTCATGACACTCTTTCGTTTAACGGAATATCTGCATTGGTTTCAATGGCAATGACGGTGCATTGGTTCTCAAACTAAACTAAAAAAACAAAAGCAACAGGGTTTGCAGTACATATACTCTCTTACAATATGACAAAATGTTTTCATTGTGCTGGATTATCACGTTTTGAGGCAGCAAAAAAAACATAGGAAGCTGGAATGCGCAGCTTTATTCAAATAGGTGTATAGACCAGCTGTATTCGAATTTTTTTCAGTCAACCTGCACATTTTGAAATAGCACAACCTTGTTTCTTGCAAAGAGATTCTGCTTGCTTTCTACAAACAACGCATGATGTGTTTACATTTTACGTTGCATGAGAAAGTGACATGCAAAATCAATGCAAAATCTGATCAGAGTGGTCAGACTGAAACAGGTTTCCAGAAATTAGATTTCAATAGAATTTAAACCACATTATGAATGTACCCTGAAACAGATTTGTAAAAATCACATTTCATGTGATGTTTTTGCCGTTCACACTTGCTAAATGTGATTGGATTGCAATCAGATATGCACCAAAATTGGATTTGGGTTGACAGTCTGAACAAGGCCCTTAAATTCAGGCCTGGTTGCGTTATCACTGCAACTATTAGATGTGACAATTTAGGTAAGACATAAACTGCCTTCAGGACAATCAATCTGGGCCATGTTTCTCAAAAGCATCATAAACCTTTGTTGATTGTGGTTCTGCCTTAGGCTTATGATGCTTTGGAAACCCAGCCCTGGTCAATGCAAACTAGTGACCTGAACTCTGGAAATATATTGTCCATTTTTTCGTTTACTGGTGTTCTATTAATGCAAATTTTAAAAATTCAATCACACCAAGCAGCATTACATTTTATGAAATGTTTTAAAAAAACATAAGGCCCAAGCTTTCTATCTGTATTGGAATGGAATGATGAATATGAAGGATAAAGGGAAAAAGATCAGTAAATGTGCTTTGAAGTCCAAATGTGCATAATGTTATTGCTTCTCTTTGCAGGTTCTGCCAGTGCAAATTCAAGTTCAGTACCAATCTGTTTGGACTTGGCATATTTGCCCTCTGGCTCAGCAGCTTCCACTGTCGATGTGGAGTTTTTCCGGCGCCTCCGTTCGTCCTGCTATATAATTAGTGGAGATGAGCCTCACAAGGAAACAGTCATGAGATCTATTCTCGACTCTCTTTTAGAGGGCAAAGCATCCTGGCCAGATGTGCAGGTAAGTCGATTTCTTTATAGTTTTATTTATATATAACCTTCCCCATGTACGAAATCGGTACACACATGCAACACACCAATGCCTACAAAAAAGTCTCTTGGAGCAAAATCTGAAACCCAGCTGGAAGTTTGCTCAGAAACCTATTTTTAGGTTTCTCAGCAAATTTTGTGTCGTTTTTGCCATTTCTAGGTTTTGTATTTTAACAAACTCTTTTTATAGATTTAGTCAGATCAACACCAGATTTGGTCAGTATAATCTAAAGACCTTTGTGATGTTAAATTACAAAGATCTTAAGTTTTCATTGGAGGGCGTGTCCGTGGCAGCCTGACAAATTTCAATGTTTCGCCATGAAACAGGAAGTTGTTATAACTCAGGCATACAATGTCTGATCTGCCCCAAACTTCACATGTTTGATAAGACTCCTGACTTGAAGACATCTACATGCCCATATTTAGTTAAAGTCACAGCACCACCTGCTGGCAACAGGAAGTGACATGTTTTACGCTGTAACAAACTCCTCCTAGAGATATAATTACATCAACATTATTTCTGGTCAGTCTAATCTTAAGGCCTTAGCGATAATAAATTGCAAAGATCTTAAATTTTCGTTAAAGGGCCTGTCCGTGGCGGCCTGACAAAGTTTGATGTTTGGCCATGGAAAAAGATGCTACTCAGATATGTAACTTAGCTATACAATGTCCGATTTACACTAAACTTCACGTTCGATAATGAGTCCTGGCCTGAACACATCTAAAGGGCAATATTCTGTTTTAATCATAGCGCCACCTGCTGGCAACAGGAAATGACTTGTTTTACACTAACTTAACCATGCAATGTCCAATCTGCACCAAACTTCACATGTTTGGTAAGAGTCCTGGCCTGAGCACATCTAAAGGTCAATATTCAGTTATAATCATAGCGCCACCTGTTGGCAACAGGATATGTCATGTTTTACACTAACTCAAACATAGCATGTTCAATCTGCACCAAACTTCATATGTTTAATAAAAGTGCTGGCCTGAAGACATCTACATGCCAATATTTAGTTATAGGCGTAGCGCCACCAGCTGGCAGTAGGAAGATTGGCACATATAAATTCCTCCTGTATTTACCACTTTAAATGCATATTGCTCGCCGTTTGGTGTTTTCCTAAAGCCACCGGGTGGCGGTGAGCCCGGGTGTGAGGGCCTTTTCAACGCTACTAGCAGCTTTAATTCTTCTTCTTCTTTATGTTCTTCTTCTTCTCCAAAATGAATTGCATTTTTGAGGGCCTATACATGCTCAAACTCTCAACTTTGCACACGCCCCAGAAGTGGTGAAAAATTTACATCTGATGTGGGTTTCAGAAGTGGCTGTGGTGTAATGGCTCGATAGCACCAGCTGTTCACTTTTAATGTAGTGCTTCTCAAGCTACTTTTCACGTACATGTATGAAAATTGGTAGGAGCTTGTAACACACCAGTACTTACAAAAAAGTCTTGTGGAGCAAAATCCGAATCCCAACAGGAAGTCAGTTATTTTGAATTTTCGTGGCAAATTTTGCCATTTCCAGTTTCACTAAGTAAAAGTTGTTTGTTTTTCCATTCACCCACAGGTGACTTTGATTCCCACCTATGATTCGCTGACTATGCACAGCTGGTACCAGGAGACCCACGAACGCCAGAGAGATCTAGCAATCACGGTACTTGGGAGCAACAGCACCGTAGCCATGCAGGACGAGACCTTCCCAGCATGCAAAGTGGAGTTTTAAAGACACCTGAAGAATCACACCCCTGCCTGTCACTAGAGCACTTCTGTCCACTCTCAAAATGTTGTCTCTCATTTTCTCACTTTTCTTGAGCAGCAGGATGAAACATTTCAGTTCCTTTCATCAGGAATTACTTTTTATCTGTAATGTTAACATCTACACTTGCTGCTTATTAAAATATGATGGATTCTGTGTGAACAGGGTAGACAATATTGCCATTTCTTTTTATGGCTATTTTTAGCGGTTTTACAATTGTCTGTGTTTTATTCATTGCATCTTGTTGATTATCTAGCATGTTGGTAATGTTTCATCTGAACAGTTTACCGTTTTTCATGGTCCTACAAATACATTTTGCACAGTTTTGATTCCCCTCATAAAACTATGGCAGAAAAGAGTTAGATATCCGGGTTAACACTTGATTTGTTTGTATTCCAGCATTTCACTGTACATATCCTGCACTAAATAATGCACAGTGCTCAGTGTTTTTCTTTTTCTTTTTTGATCTATCAGAAGGATCTTCAGCAAGTTTTCTTTAAGGGAGAAAATGAGGGCGATATTATGTTGTTTACCAGAACTCAACCACCGTTGTCAGTACATGAACAGACACAGAGCTATACCGCTAGATAAACACTTCACTAGTACAGTATTTTGTACCAAATAGATTTTCAGATTAAAACATTCAGTGGAAACTGTGGTTTCCTTTAAAATTATTTTAGTGCACGACTTGTGTGAACACTATGTAGCAAAGTAAAGTATTTTTGTGAAGCATATATGAAAATATATGTAGTGAAAGCTAAGAAACTTTTTAATTTTGCATTTATTAAGAGTGGAGAATATTATAGAGTCTTTGCTTTTTTTTTTTTGTCCCGCTTGGCTTCTTTTGGTAGAGACAACTTATATGTATACAAAGCTGAATGCCTTATTATTCTTGCCATCATCAACAAACACTAAAGCAGGATGTCATTCATGACACATAATTTGAGTTATGAATACATTTGCTGATCAGCTTGCTTTTCTGATTTTTATTGAATGTCACATAGACAAGCTCAACCAATGTGTACATTGTCACAGCAATGGCTGCTATACTTTTTAGAGAAATAAAATGTTTAATTGTAGTATGGTGAAAACATTTCCACAAAAACATATTTGTTTGGACCTTGTTTTTCAAAGTTGCACTTTTATTTTATTTTTTTTCTGAGCCGATAAAACTATTTTTCTGAGGTACAAGTATTTTTTCAGAATTGTTTTTATTTTAAATGCTTTTTTTTTTTTTTTTTTTTTTTTACATTTTCCTTACATGGAAAAAACAGCCAAAAAAGAAAACAAATATAGTAAGTGTGTTAAATGTCACTAACAGGCTTAAATGTTTCAGTACTGAATTCCACAATGTAAGACTATTTTTAAGTGTTTAATAAAATTGATAAATTAAGAATGGAAGTACAGTGGGTTTTTTTGTTAATTTGTATGACAGCAAAACCACCACCACACCTGCAACCATACTTGAAAGACAAAAATGAATCATTTGGTTAGAAAGTGAAACGACATTCATCAAAGACCAAAAATATATTTGTGCAAGCTTAGAGGTCGTGCAAAACAAGGAAATTCCGCCCTGAAATCGAGTTGGTCATTACGATTGTGTTGCGATATATTACTCATCTACCTACAGTATGAATATCACTTCGCACTAAAGCAGTAGTAGAACCGCTAGGGATCGTCTAGACTGGAACAATACGCGGCGTGAGATGTTTGTCCTCGGTATTTTATGTTGCCGAGTTATATTGGCTTGTTCTTTAACAATATTATCTATGAAATGGCAGCCCTCTACTGGTCAGGTTTCAAACATACACAACAAACATTACTTTCGTTTTCTCAGTATTGAAACATTTCACTTCCTCGTCTCTCATTCACTTAACTGTTGTAAGTATATTTTAATTTGATTTTGAATGTTGAGTTGAGTTACTAAGTTCCTCACATAAAATAGCACGTCTGGTAACGCACTACTGAACGGTTCTGAGAGTTAAAACAGAGCTGACCTTTAGTCAGTGATGCAAACTAGTCACATCTCGATTCCCTATAAGACTTTACTAAGGTAAGATATGCTAATAATCAAAACATTAAAGTCTTACTCTGTTTTAATTTGGTTCGCATTGAGCAACTTGTGTTCCTCACAAAAAAATATAATACATTACTGAAAGATTGTGAGAGTTCTCGAATCTCTAAAATTACTTTTACCGAGATGATATGCTTATAATTCAATGTAGTAAAACCTTACGGTCAAAAGTATGTTTTCGCTGTTTTTCTAGTCCTTCCGCGCGATAATGACGCGATAATAATACCAATGTAAATAAAGAAAAACAGCGTAATAATAACAGTAACATTTATTTTTTAACAATTATTGTGTAATATAAGTGTAAAAACTACCATAGAGCATAATATGTTTTGGTAATCTTTTATGAAGGACGGTCACGGCCTTCCCAGGCTAATGCTCGTTTTTTTTGTTTTTTGTTTTTTGTTTTTTAATGAATGGTTGTTGTATGTGTGGTTACTAGGATGTTCTGTCAAAAAGGCTTAACCTTGAGTATAATGTTAATTTTTCCTATAACATTCCACTTCCATTCTGTACAATAGAGGTTTATGTGTATTCTCACTAATTTTATACTTTGTACTGTTGTCTGTTGAACTGACTTTGATTCTAGGCACATCTGCAAACGTTCCCTTCTCTGATCAAGAATGTCACTTTTTGGTGCAACCTTGTCTTCAGACAACAAATCCAACAACTCCACTGCAAATGCCAGTGTGCCATCTTCAGGTTTCAAATTCAGCTCAGTTCCAGCACCCATTTTTGGTTTAGCCACATCTTCAGAAGACAAATCCACCACCACACCTGCAACAGCCACTTTAGCTTCAGCCACGGTTCAACCTTCGTTCACCAAATCTGATCGCAATAAGCCTAAAAAAGTGACAGTTCCTCAGTTCTCTCTTGGAGGTATAATATACAGTTATTCAAACTACTTTCAATACTTTTAATAAACAGTCTCACTCTCCGCTTCATAACTGTTGGTTTTTATACCATAGCAGAATTTCCACTCTTGCTGGACAGAGGGTGGAGAAAAATGGAGTGGAGTGAAGAGTAAGTAGACCCACCACTTTAAAACAGGACTTTTATAACATCCAAGTATCAAATGCCTTTATTACTGGTTTGATCTGTGTGTTTAGAGTGAGAGAGACACTGATGGAGTCTGTCAGCTCATTTAAACCAGCCAGTGAGGCTGTTACCGAAGCCAGAGTTTTGCTGATCGGTCCAGTCGGTGCTGGAAAGTCCAGTTTCATAAGCTCTGTTCAGTCTGTCTTCTCTGGACGGGTCATCAACAGAGCCATGGTGGGCTCTTCATCCTCCATCAGCTTCACTAAAAAGGTAAACATGACCAGAACTTGCAAAAGCTTTGGGATCAATCAGAATCCCACATTTTTTTGAAGGTCCTGAAGGTTTCTTTGACCTTTTGTCTTCAAGCTATATTTTGCAGTCTTTTCCTGGAAAGTAGTGGTTAGTTTTCTTCTGTTTTCTTTGGTGCTTCTTAGCTTCGCTCGTACAACATTAGAGGAGCAGGAGAAAATGCAAATGAACCCACAGCTCTGGTCTTGTGTGACGTGATGGGTGTAGGTGAAGGAGAAAGCACTGGACTCACTCTTCACGATGCACTGTCTGTCATTAAAGGACACGCACCAGAGGGACACCAGGTACATTTTAGCTGGATAATAGGACATTTAAACTTACAGTAAAAACAGACAAGTGTGATTGGCAGAACTTTACAGTTAAAGTGTTAAAGTGTTACGAAACCTCCCTGTTTCAGCACTGGTCTTTCAGACCTTAGATCTGAAAATGATCCAGAAACAGGCATGTAAAACTGTGGAAAAGTTGTTGCCTTTTTAAGTTTAGCCAACTCAGATTAGTTTAGTCAACTTGAAATGTTAAGTTGAACTAAGTGACAACTTAGATATTTATGTTGACTAAACTTAAAATTTTAAATAACAATAACCACATTTATTTACAGTGTACAACACACTTATTATACAGACAAATTAATATTAAAATATCTTTAAAATAGAAAGATTAAAAACCATAGTTACTTTTTGTTACTTTTGTACCGCTGTATCATTGGCCTTATTTGCGCACATTTCATTTGTAAAAGACGTAATATGTGTGCATACGCTGTGCTGGTTCATGCTTGAAGCATGAGAGAATGTGAAATACAGTACCTAAAACACGCTTGCTCTGATCTGGATATGAACTATGATCTCTAACTATTTCAGCACAGAAACCACCATGTTTCACAGATGGGATAAGATTCTTATGCTGGAATTAAGTGTTTTTCTTTTTCCAAACATAACACAAAATTTTGTTTTGGTCTCATCCGTCCAGAAAACGTTTCTCCATTAGCCCTCTGACTTGTCCACATGATCTTTTTTTGGAGAGTTGTGGCTTTCTTCTTGCAACTCTGCCATTCATACCATGGTTGTTCATTGTTTTTCTGATGATGGACTCATGAACATTAATATTAACCAATGTGAGAAAGGCCTTTATGTGCTTTAAAGTTACTCTGAGTTCCTCTGCAGCCTTGCAGACTATTACAAGTTTTGCTTTGGAGTGATCTTTGTTGGTCGACCACTCCTAGGGAGGGTAATAGTGGTCTTTAATTTCTTCCATTTGTAAACAGTCTGTCTGACTGTGGATTTGTGGAGTCCAAACTCTTTAGAGATAGTTTTGCAACCTTTTCTAGCCGGATGAGCAACAACAACTCTTTTTCTGAGGTTCTCAGAGATCTACTTTGTTCATGCCATGATTCACTTCCAACATGATCAGACTTTGATAGATTCCTGTTCTTTAACCGAAACAGGGCATACACTGGCACCTGACAGTCATCCTATTGACTGATAACACATCTAAACAAATGGACTCTAATTTCACCTTAAAACTAACTGCTAATCCTAGAGAACCATTTTTCTCAAGAAATAAATGACAAACTATATATTTTCCTCTCATTTGTTTGATTGGGTTCTCTTTGTCAACTCAGGACTTTTTGGTCATATTTATGCAGAAATACAGAAAATTTACAAACTTTTAGGCAGCACTGTACGTCACTTTTTATGACTTTTTATGCTTTCTGAATCGGATGATTGCTTCAAAAAATGTGAAAAAATAACCATTTCCCCTTAATAATAGACAAAATGAGTGCTGTTGTTTTCGCTAATGTGCAACCTGTGCATATATGTTATTAACATCTCCAAAAATGTGCGTCACTTTAAAAATACAGTAAAAAAACTTGAAGATTTTCAGGATAGCATTAAGGCTCTTTCAAACCAAAGACAATAAAAACAAAAGTAAAGTTTTAATAATTATTCTAATTCTGTGACAGGGATGTCTACACCACAGCTAGATCAATAATGATGACACAGAGAAACAATATCACTGCAAACATTCTCAGGAAGAATTATTACAATAATCCACCAACTATTATAGAGTTTGAGGATTTAAAGTGACAGACGACATATGCTATAAGTGCTTGTTATAAACTAAAGGCAGCTTTAGCTTATTATAAACTAAACATCATATTTCCTTACAGATAGATATTATTTACACTAAGAGCAAATAGCGACAGACTCTATTTACACTATGTAAAAAAAGCAGTATTTTCTTTGCAATAATATTATTTTAAATGCTATTTATACTACTTGGTGCAGCTGGCAGATATTTGCACCTCAGTATTGTAGTACATTATAAAACAGCATGCAATAATACATGTTGAGTGTAAATGAACATTTTTTATTAAAATTATTGAATGGATGCTGCATTAGTGAGACAATAAAGACCGTAACCGATAAACACCCATGGCACTTTATTTTCCACTTTTCGATTATTTCCTTCATTGTATTTAAAATAAACGTCTTTCCGTTCTGATATGTGATGTAAAAAGGAAGAAGAACGAGGTTAGCAAAAGGCGGATTCGAACTTGGGTCAGTCACGTCAAAAAAAATACTGCTACGCGCTTTTACTGCCCATGCCACTGGAGCTGTTATTTAACAGGTGTCCTTTGCAATGCTATCTAGTCCAATCACACGTAGGTGGGCGGAGTTAGTGTAAATGGCCTCTGCCAACAAGGCGGGCTGTTTGCATTTAGTGTAAATAGACACTCTGTAAACTAAATGTTGTCTTCCATTGGTGTGGATGCATATATAATTGTCATTGTAGTTACAGTTATTGTTCTTGGTGTGAAGGGCCTGTATATTTTACAGTTCATGAATGTATATATTATTAAATTGTATAATATTAATATTCCAGTCTACTTCACTTATTTAGATCTGCTCTGTATTTTTAAATGCATAGAAAATCATCATAATTACACAGGTGGCACAAATGGAATATCTCATTATGACTATGACACCTAAATTATAAGAAATATTAACTAAATCAGATGTTAGGGACCCCCAAATATGATGATTCCCTTGGGAAGGACTCTCTTGTTAAAATATAAAGGCAGCTGGGAGAAAAATATTGCATGTAATAATATTAAGACAATTAAAAACGGTTTCTAAATTTGAATATATTGGCTTTTATACGGTCAATACAAACTGTTTAAAATATTATCTGGAAAATATTTAGTTTTTGTTAAGTTAAAAGCTTATCTAAGATGAACCGTTATTTTCTTTATTATTGTTTAATTCATATTTAGAAAATAAATTATGAGAAAATGTAAATAAATAAATACATTTGCAATGAATCTCTTGATTTCTGAGTAAGACAGCAAAATGAAAGTTGAAATTGAAAAAAAACAAAAAATTGTTAAATGAAATTAAATTAAATGTAGTCAATGTAAACATAAAACATCCTCGGCCCAGTTTGAAAACCCATGATCTGAGTGACATAAATTGTAAAATAACATGTATCAGTACCCAAAACTCATTTAAAATAAGTTTTTTGTTTCTACATTAATCTAAGGTGATTCATCTTTTCAAACATAAGTATTACGATATTTTAGAACGTAGAAATCGCATTTCCTTATGTGGTAATTCTTACTACCTTTGCAAAAACAGTATTTTACAGTATTTTATGGTAAAATTTCTTTTACATCTTTTGAAATGTAATTTTTTGCATGATATAGTCATCATTTCAGTTTTTACAATACTAAAGAACATTACATTCAATTTATATTAAAATTACAAGTATTTTTACAGTGAACTCATAACTCTGTGTTGATAAAGTGTTTAGTTATTGTCAACAGTACAGTTGTCACTGTACTCCAGTAAAACATTGTTTTGTCATTGCAGTTTAGTCCTGAGCAGCCGATTTCAGCAGAGACTATGGGCTTCATAAAGAAACCGAGCACTAATAATAAAGTGCACTGTGTGGTGTTTGTGATAGACGGCTCGAAAGTCAATTCATACGCCAGAAGCTTTGGCGCAACCTTCCAGCAGTTAAGAGAACACATCAGCAACTTAGGTGAGTTGTGTTTGAATAATAAATCAAATGTGCTACATTAGCTTCCAAAGAAAGCGTTCTCACAATAGAAATGGGCTGAACCGAACTAAAAATTCTTTTAAAGAACACTGTTGTTTTAAAGAATGCTATCTTTTGTGTTATAGTTCCATAGTTTTCGTTTTTAATATTCTTCACTTAATAGTTATTAGCCATGTTTCATATACTATTATTATTAAGGAACTGGAACTATGAAACATCTAATATCATTTTCTGTATTGCAGGTGTACATCAGGTGGCGGTACTGACCCATGTGGACCAAGTTTGTAAAGCTACCGAAAGTGACATAACCCAGGTTTACAAGAGCAGGACCATTCAGCAGGCGGTATGCATTGCTTGATTGCGGTGTTTACATCTGAATGCTTCACTTTGCCATGTTCTGCTGTCATGAGCGTCACACGATTCATTCTGTCTTTACGGATCCCTCTAGATGGTGAAGGCCGGAGAGCTGCTGGGAATGGCCACGTCCTACATCGTACCAGTGAAGAACTACTGCTCAGAGCTGGATCTGGATGAAAACACTGATGTTTTGCTGCTCAAAGCTGTTGATCATATCTTACAATATGTCGATCTGTACTTTCAAGACAACAGCAGTTAAAGCTTTACAATAAGAATTAACAGTAGTGCCAAAAATGTGTTCATCCCAGTTTTGTCTGATTGAAATGTTGATGCCAATGCTTGTAATTCTTCGCTAAGATATTGTGGTAGTTTGAATTTTTATAAAACAGCTTTTACTTTTTAAACAGTATTTGTGCTGTTGATCATCGTGCAGGTTTGGCTAAAGCTTTACTAAAGTTTGCTACTTTTTGACTCAAACCTGCAAAAATAATGTATAGGTTGTAATAATGTAATTTATTATTATATGACCTATAAACCATGATCATGATAATAATTTTTTTTTTGTCTAGTTGTATTTTTTAAGTATTTTGAAATATTCATATTTTACACTTAAGACTTATTTAATAACAACAATATTAGCATCCGTGCCCACGCATAAATAAATGAATTAATTAATTAAAAAAAAAATATATATATATATATATATATTTTTTTTTTTTTTTAAGATGAAGGATAATAAAGCGCTCAAGCATAACAGAACATGCGTGGGCATTATCATACACATATATATATTCGTTTTTGAACGTTTTTGAATATTTTTTTTAATGTTTTTTAAAGAAGTCTCTACTGCTCACCAATCTTCCATTTATTGGATCCAAAATACGGCAAAAACAGTAAAATTCTGAAATATATTTACCACTTAAAGTAACTGTTTTCTATTTGAATATATTTTTAAAATGTAATTTATTCATGTGATTTCAAAGCTGCATTTTCAGCGTCCAGTCGCATGATCCTTCAGAAATCATTATAATATTCTGAATTGCTACTCAAAAAACATTTATTATTATTATTATTATTATTATTATGTTGAAAAAAGCTTTTTATTTCAGATAAATGCTGATCTTTGGATCTTTCTATTCATCAAAGAATCCTGAAAAAAAAGTACACAGCTGTTTAAAATATTGATTATATATATATATATATATATATATATATATATATATATTTTGTCCTGAGCAGCAAATCAGCATATTAAAATGATTTCTGGACTAATGAAGCTAAAAATTCAGCATTGATCACAGGAATAAATTACATTTTAAAATAAATTCAAATAGAAAGCAGTTACTCCAAACAGTAAAAAAAAAATTGACAATTTTACTGTACTATTGTTCAAAAACTTTTGACTGGTAGTGTAATTCCAAAGGTGTCGTTTTTCCATTGTTATAGCTGTAGTGTGAACTTCCCAATTATTATTTTCAATTAGAACAGTTATTAAAACGTTAGAACTATCAGAGTTGGTGTCAACGGGCTTTTACATACAATTATTTAGCGAAAGAAAAATRTGCTGCGTTGGCCGGGAATCGAACCCGGGTCAACTGCTTGGAAGGCAGCTATGCTCACCACTATACCACCAACGCTCGCTGTTTGATTCGGGAAGTACAGCGGCCAGATAGTAATCTACAAAATCAAAGGAAACTTAAGTACTTTTATTTAACATTAAACAAAAAAAACCCGCATCGCCATTTTGTCGAAATTCGTTGTGATGTAGTCAAAACATGTCATTTTAGTGATTCGTGTATTGAGTTTTTGCGGGCGGGTGATCGGGCTGTATGTCGAATGTTCTACAAAAGATGTATATGTCAGGTTAAGTAGTTAAATACGTAAATTTCAATCGTAGACGCCTGATAAACACACAGAACTATGCTGCAGCAATGCTTACAACATTATTAAAAAATCATCCAGCATTCACAAACCTTTCGACGAGAAAAGACACAAGTACCATGTGATGAATGTGCGCAGTACTGTGTCTTTCTGTGGGTTTCATCATTACACCAGTAGGTGTCGTCAAGTGACTGTCTTCATCATAAGTTTGAATCATAATATTATTCCTTTAAACACGCTGAGTCATGGAAAGTAACTGGAAATATTATGCAAAACAGTGTGGTTTTCGATCTGATAGTCTGAGGTGTGTTAAATAAAGATGTCATACCACAGCAGGAATTATACCACAGCAGTTAAAGCCACAGCAGACATTATACATCCATAGTAACATCAAAATACCACATAGCGCATGCGCTCTCAACATCACGCACGTAACATATTTACGACGTCATCACGCTAGTCTGTGAAGCCAGAGAGGGTATCTGGCATGATCGAGCATAAGTAACGACCCGAGTTCAGTAGAGGAGCCTGGAGCGAAGGTGAGTTGTAAATTACCTTTCGATATCTGTTACAGAGACAGACAGTCTTTGTGACGCTGTTCTTTACTGATAAACACGCAAATCAACTGTGAGCTCGAGCTGAAGCAGGTGAGTGAGTGAATGTGTCGAGCAGCAGCAGCAGCTGCTATTGATGTATAGATTTATTATTAAACAAACGACAATCAATAGAAATGTTTTAAAACAGGCTGGTGTTTGTTGTGTAATGGTGTTTACACTATGGAGAATCGAGCTCCTCTGCTGCGATCATGTTTTGCATGTTTGTTTACTCGTGTTGACAGTTAAACAGGCTGAACAGGGATAGATCCGTTTACATGACAGAGTTACGTTTCATGACATTTAACTTGTGTTTACTAGAAGACAGTTGTTTATCAAAACCTCAACGCGAGGAAATAAATGCGAGGTTCCTTTTAAAAAATAAGTACATGTGGTTGATGGTGGTGTGCTGCAGTTAAAGGTCAGGGGTCAGTTGCATAAACACAGTGATTATATTAACACAGTGTGTTAATCTGACCAACTAGCCAAAAGGTAAATCTTTGACTTTGATCTCTCTCTCTCTCTCTCTCTCTCTCAAATTAGACTAATGTTTTTGGGTAATTGTTAAAAATGATCTAAATATTTATTTATGTTTAAATTTAAGACTGGTTTTAACTTTTTAATTTTGTTGTATGAAACTGTAAATTGTTTAGTGGACAATAGGTGACAATAATTATTTTTATACTAACTTTTTTGACTAGTCTAAGCAGTTTATGTGACTGGCCACTCTCAGCTTGTGGGTTCAAACCCTAAAAAGAGCTGTTGCGTTAACTAACAACATTGTTTTAAGAAACTAGAGCTAACCAGTAAAAAGTTTTCTGCAAGGTCTGCAAAAAATAGCCGAACTCTTTATAAGGATGTTTAAAAATTTAAGACAATTTGAAATAATATGTAAAAATGTTTAAAATAATTTA
>JAHKKF010516183.1:0-12935 GCA_019740295.1 Labeo calbasu
ACATGTTGTTTGAACATTAATGTGCGTTGGCAGTGTATGTACAAATCTACCCTATAATGATAAAAATCCATGCAGTGGTTTTTAATTAATCTGTAAAACAAATACCCTTTTTTTAAATCGAGTCATTCTCAGATGCCTGTCGGTGTGGCGTTTGTTTGTGAATGGAATGCGCCTCCCGATCTACCCATATCTGTCTATGTTCGTGCAAATCATTCGTGATCCAGCTTCACTTACAGCAGAAGTGAGTATAAGGGTTTTTTTTAATGAATCTTTGCGATCGCCTTTCCTAATAGCGTGCTAGTTAGCAAGTTCAGCGGCTAAACGCAGCTAAAATAAACAGGCTCGTCATTCCACAGAGAGAAGAGAGGGGCGGAACAGGATGATTTTTGCAGAGCTGATTTTGGTAAAAAGGGTGTTGTTTTACACTACCATTGAGAATTTTTAAGCAAAGTATATTATAGACTTTTCATTAAGACCCTAAAGAATCATATCAACTTATGGAAAATGGGCATCCGATGACCCCTTTAAAGGGGAAAGTGAGAACCAGCTAAAATGTCCTCACGCCGATGATCTAAAACTCAAACCGGTCGTAATTTAATGCATTTTTTGTGCATTAAAAATATAGCTATCACATTTACCTATGCCTATGCATTTGTTTATGGTGTCAAAATCATGCATAATATATTATATTTACACATTTAGTTGTGTGTAATGGTGAACTGCAGCATGCGTTTGCGCTTACCACTGGTGGTTTTAACTTAATGAGAGTGAAATGAAGCTGACTGGATCAGAAGGCCTTTTTTTATGTCTCCCCTCTTTCTCGAATCCATGCCCAATTTTATAGATTTTTTCATATCTGTAGTGGAAACAATAGTGCTGAAATAGGGGGTTTCATGACCTCAATCAGTACCTGAGTTTCCAATTTGAAGCATTTGAGTCTTAGATGCTGCAACATCTGTACCATTTCTATCATGCATATACATTCTATTTCTTCTTTCATTTGTGTTCTTTCAGTCCTGTATGCAGCCTTGGTTCTGTATTTCTATTTATTTGATGACATTCTTATTATTGGCAGCTCTATGAACCGTACATATGAAAATGATATAACTTGGCACACTGATTGTGGTGGTCCTGAATGAATAAACTAAATCTGGGGTCTCTACGTCAAACTCAATAGCAGCATCAGTTACAGCATCAGTTTCTTTCAGTTATAACTTTTGAGGCTTTCGTCCGAACATAATTTCGATATTAATCATTCTTTACATTTACATGCAAGGCATGATATATGCAAATAAGTTAATTTACTGCATTCAAGGGGGCGCTATATGCTCATGTTCCAACTTTTGCCCCGAGCCTATAGTGGCTGATAACTCTTTTTGCAAATTCTGAACAGTTTTTTCTGTTATACTGTTGAAACAAAAATAATAATGCTCATTCAGTGCTAGATTTTGCCATTTAACTGTTTGATGTACTGGAATCCAGCATCCCACAAAGCCAAAGTTAAAGATAAATGATGCGCATGATGTCACAGTCTACTTCATAAGCATTCTGACATGGAAAAAAAATTCTCCATTGCATTAGGTCAAAGCGAACAATGGTAAGTATGGCATTTTCAGAGCAGCACACAGAAAATCTAACCCACTTAGATGTCACGAGCTTATGCTGAGGCTGGCTGTGTCGCAGGAGATTCAGGTGAGCCCTTCTGCGTCAATGCTGGGGGCAGGAACCTCAGCCCATTGTTTTCATCTTCCAGCTCAGTGATCACAGATGGCTCTGTAACGCAGCCCAGGCTGAAACTCTGGTCTTTAACCAGGCTGGAGTCAACTGCACTGCAAAATCCGGAATAAAGTAGATTAAGCAAAGGATTAATGATATGATAGCTGGGTATTTTAAAATCAAGGTATTAATTTCAATTACCTTGGATTTCAAATGAAATGATTTGGATTTGATTGGCAAGGCTGATGATTTTAAATTATAATGTGCAGGGGAAGCACCTATGGCTGGTTTAATAAATCTGCTTGCACAAACTCACTGAATAAAACTCTTTATATTCACTACATTCCTTGCATTTAATTACATCACTGTGAATGACAAATCAAACATTTTAACTCGAACCTATTGGTTGCTGCTTAGAACTGTAAGTAAAGCAAACTACTTTTAAACTAAGAAAGGAAACTGATATTTAAATTTTTGATCAAATTTAAAATTTGATCTAAATGCATTTAATTTTGGGTCAATGGTATTTTGTTGTCTGGATATATTTATTATCAAAATACATTTAAAATGCAATTCATCAAATAGATACATTGACTTGGATGCATTTTTTAAGGTCACACTTTATTTTAAGGTCCAATTCTTACTATTAAGCAACTATTAACTATGAGGTTTGCCTCAATAAGCTTCTAATTTGCTGCTTATTAAGTTAGTAAGGTAGTTGTAACATTTATGGGATTGGCTTAAGAAATCTAAAATAAGGTTATGGAGAATAATAGCATACTAAGCATTAATAATAGTAATAATATTAGTAATATAATGATTATATTAAAATAATAATTAATAATTATGAATTTTTATGTACTTTATAAGTACTAAAACACAGGAATAGTAATATGCATGCTAGTTAGTTATTGGTCCTTA
Source organism: Labeo calbasu (assembly GCA_019740295.1). Taxonomy (NCBI): domain Eukaryota; kingdom Metazoa; phylum Chordata; class Actinopteri; order Cypriniformes; family Cyprinidae; genus Labeo; species Labeo calbasu. Next base: position 2,638 of record JAHKKF010516183.1, read on the forward strand.
AAATAAACTTAAAACTTAAAATGAACCCTTTTTTGGGCAGAAAAGCAAAAATGTGGTACAAGTTTCCTAATGAAAAAGTAGCAGTTTGGGATAGTATTTTATTTTTATTTCTATAATAGCCTATTTGTTAGATTACAAATAATAATAAAAAAAAAAAGGTTCGACCAACAAAGTCACATAAGTCAATTAAAATATTAGATATCATGGCCTTTTATAGCATGGCAATGTTTTTTTCAGGCTGTAACATGTCATGTTTTTCTTACCATTCAGTTGATCCTGCAAAATAACTGTGGCTCAAGCGGATGCTATCGTTAGAAATTATGACCGTGAACTTAGAGTGACGTAAAACCTCAGTCTGGCAAACCTCAACAATCTCAACAACAATCAATGAAACATTATTACAGGGATTACCTACAAGCAATACATTCCTCTCAAACAAATACGGAAGGGACCCATCATTTGGAAATCTGCTTCCACCAAGGCCTGACTCTCTTGTTTCAGAAATGAACAGCTCTCTCTACCTTAAAGAGGCTTAACACTGTCATCATATAATTCTCATCTGCTCTGCTCGGCTGTTTGTTTTGCGCTTAACAGGGACTTGTGCTGTAGGTGGATTTTAATGTTGCCAGATGGCAGGCAGAGATCAGAGGCTATCTGTTTCAATGACAATATACCGACTAATGGAGACTATAATATCAACTATAACGATACAGGCTTAAAAATGTGCACTGCGTGTGTGTGTGGTGTGTATGATAGGAAAATGAAATTGCTGCCTGCCTTTAGATCATCACTGCAGGGGTTTAGTCTCGCTGTGGAGGATTACGAGGAGGTGTTAAATAACGTGTGGTGGAATGATGCTCTTTCTTGTTGCACTGGACCTGCAAGGATACCATTTTTGGAAAACGATAATGGCTCATTTGGTATGAAAAAGCCCCAGTTTAGAAGCATATATTAGCATTGTAAGCTTCAAACATGACACTGAACCTCTGCAGAGGCAGATTTTCAGTGCAAAATATTCTATTCAAATGCAAGTCCCAAATTTTAGTTCTTGTCTGCTTGTGGTGGTTAAAATGAGAGGCAAGCACAATGATTTGAAAAGACTGTAAACAACTCAAGGTTACCTTTTACAAATGATAACAGAGAAACTACATGGAGTTTAATATGAAGAAAGACGGAAGTCGGATAAAGAAGAGAAGGAAGGAATTCATTTGGAATAATCGCTTCTGATATATTTTTGTGTTTCTTCTTATTAATATATATTTAAGTGATAATGTCATAATTCATCAACATTTTTATATAGTAAATGTAAAAATAAATGTAATAGTACAATTATACTTAAAAAAGTGGAAAATATTGCAATTTTAAACTGCTGTCATGGAATACTGTTTATGCTTACTCGCTTAAGTTCAATTTGACAACTGATATTGAGTTTTAAAACCACAGCCCTCTCTGCCTTCAGCAGATGAAAAAAGACAGCTCTTATCTTATAATGTGACATGGGAATAATATCAAATTGCAATTCCATATATGTTCTGACAGACAACAGATTAATCTGTTGATATCAGAAGATTGCCATTTTCTGCAACTTTTCCTCTATTTGAACATACTAAACCTTCATTTAAATCCCCTTTTAGTGCTTTTAAAGCTCACTACCAATTTTTCTACTACGATACAATTTTTAAAGGTATAGTTGACCTATAAATTAAAATTCAGTCATCATGTACTCACACTCACATTGTTCCAAACCTCTAGGAGCATCCTTCTTCTATACTGAACACAACATACGATATTATGGAAGTCAGTGTCTACCATCAACTGTCTGGTTACCCACATTCTTCAAAATATCTTCTCATACAGGAACTTGAGCAAATGATGACATCATTTTCATTTTTGGGTGAACTATCACTTTAAGTCAAGCATCACTAACACTTTAGCCCGTTTACAGTGTATGGAAGGTAATGAAAAACACTCTGGTAACACTAAAAAGCTTTTGTAATAATGCTCTGTGCTGATGCACTTGAAATGTAACTTGTTCTTTCATTCCAAGAAAAAGTGTGTGCGCCAAATAGAAGTATACACGTATACAAAAATGAATAATATAAATGAAGCCAGATGGGTAAACCAAGTTGTTATCACAAGCGGACTTTACTGACTGTTCAAGAATGTATTTAACGAAAAAGCAAATATGAAAACCTTGCTGAAAGATGTATTTCAGAAGCCAGCAAAAATTTAAATCCAAATGTTACCCAGCATTGTATTTGCATAATTTCATCGGTTGCATTGCACGGTGTCGACGCGGACGGCTAAGAAACGCTCCTCTGCCAACATAAAGTACAGCACTGAATGCGGAGCTTGTGCAAAAGGGGCGGGAAGCGCGTGTCATCTTGAGTCGATGTGTAATGAAACCCTAGAGACCGTCGGCCAATCAAACCGCTCACCATTTCCCCGTAAGCCAATCAAAATCCTTCACGCCTGTCAGCCATACCTGCCTCTTTCTATCCGCTTCTTCAACATGTATTACACTCAGAGGTTCAGTGAGGGTTACCGACGTGTGCCGTCTGGAGCCGTTTTGTCAATGAGGACAACTCTAAACTTGCGTAAAAATAACCTTTTAGCAACACTGATTTTCTTCAACTGCGACCTGACGTTAATTGTGAAGTAAACGTAGGAACGTTCTTTCTTTAAAACAAATCCCTTTACTTTGTCACAGTTATCTTACGTTTGTATCGTCGCTTTAATGCGGCTGTCAGATTCACATCTGCCTAAAAAACTAAAGCGAACACCAGTGTAGTAGATGTTAAACTTTCAGTTTATTTCAGCGAAACACGAAGCATGTTTTTAATTACTAAGAAGTGACATATTTCACTTTAAGTCATTGTTGTAGTGAATAGAAAAAGCCCGAATATTTTCTTTATTGTGGCTTCAGTGTGTATTTCGGTTAGATTCACCACGTCGCTCCATCATCAGTCTTCGTTAAAACAGTTTGGCTGTTTCTTTTGCCGTTTTTGATGTCCTGAGAGAAAAATGAAGGTTGAGCCTGAGGGACACCGCTTTATTATGTCGCTTTTTTTACAGCAAGGCTGAAGGGAAATTTAAAGACCTAAAAATAAAGTGTCGGTTTCTACTCCACAAAGAATCATTTGAACTTCCTACCGCAGAAGGAGCAGGACATAAATAGTTCTGACATGTGGATGTAATTTCAGAAAAAAGGCAGACAGATGCAGAGAAATAAAACGCGAGCGGGAGAGAGAGACCGGGAACAGTTTGAATCGAGCCTGCAGATCTGTGACAAGGAAAAGCCGTGAGAAAATATTCATAATTTTACAAGCAAACGATGTAGTGGGAGGGGAGCGGACAGCAGCGAAATGACTGGCTCTTTGACGGCGCTTTAACAGACGTAAACATCAGAGAAATCCCATTTAAGCTGACATCAATTTGCGTGAACTTGTCGGGATGGGAGCCACGCTGATCGTACACACTTTAGGTTTTGTCTTTTGTGGCACCTTGCTGAGTTTCGTCTATGGTCTGGTAAGTTTACTACGTTTTCTTTTTCTTTCTTTCTTTCTTTCTTTCTTTCTTTCTTTCTTTCTTTCTTTCTTTCTGTCTTTAACTTCTCTGGTCATGAAATGAATGCCAGTTTCTTACGGTCTTCTTTCAAAGCGCTTACTGATATGTCTGCCTGACTTTCTTACCCAGAGTAACACTTAATAGTGAAGACTGTCAACGACACATGGCGATTCTTTTTTAAATATTAAGTAACATTTTAGGTACACCACCATTCCTAGACTGTGTCATTTCTTTAAACTCATTAAGATTGTCTTGAAATACCCTACTTACGGAGAATCGATGTTCGCAGCGCTTCTGTCGTATTTTCCACTATCGCACGTAGGCTGGACATGCTAGTTGTCAAAATTGGTTATGCTCATGATTTATATTAACAATCTAAAACAACAGTCGATACCATATAAACCAAATTTACCTGATACTTATGATATCATGTGATAAATACCTTATGATACATCGGCAAAACCGTATGATTCCCAACCTCAGAATTCTTTAGCGCTCTCAGATGTGATGCAGAGCAAAATATAATATTTGTAGTAATAGGGCTTTATACGTACTTTATATGTATATATTCACAGCAGTGACTCGTTATGCCTTGGTAGAGTGCCCTTACTCAAAAAAAGGGACTCTTGATGCCATGGTGATGGATGTTCACTCTCAGTGATGTGGCAGGTAAAGGATGTTGCTTTTTAAGAACTTCACACAGTCAGATGTGCACTATATAATTAAAGCCACTCTATGGTGAAAGCTGCAATTTGTCACAGCATGAACAGAAGGTTGTGCTTTGTTTCTCACTATAAGCAAGATCAATTGCATGTCAACAAATCATCACTGTATATTTCATGTATACCAAACTATTCTCACTCCCAAGGCATTGAGTGAACAGAAGCATGGTCAGCTGCCTTGTGCATCACTATTAAGTGAACTGTATTGACAAACTAGGAATTCCACGGCTTTCAGTTGCTTGTCTTATGCATCAGATGATGGCGTATTTGAATAAGTGCATGCAGTTGCAAAAGCAGAAGTGTTTATATATATATATATATATATATATATATATACATATATATATATACTTTAGTGTCTTTGAGCACCTAACCCCACCCCTACCCTCAGGACCAGCCCGTGGGTTTGTGGGGCCCTCGGCAGTATCATGAAAANCTTGTCTTATGCATCAGATGATGGCGTATTTGAATAAGTGCATGCAGTTGCAAAAGCAGAAGTGTTTATATATATATATATATATATATATATATATATATATATATATATATATATATACTTTAGTGTCTTTGAGCACCTAACCCCACCCCTACCCTCAGGACCAGCCCGTGGGTTTGTGGGGCCCTCGGCAGTATCATGAAAAATGGGCCCCACCAGTACTGACATAGTATTAAAACTACATAACCACTACAAACATGACAACTGTATTGAAGTAAAATTACAAAAAAATATGCATTAATAAGCATCAATATTAAGTTAATATATATATGTGAATGCATTAAGAATAGTGTATATTTATTAAATAAGTGTTGCACTATTTTTAACCACCTTTCGTCTGTAATCAGTTCATTAAAATAAATTACTGAAAGTACAAATAAATCATGTAGAGATTAATATGAGGTTACAGTGTAATGTTGTATACTAATAATTGAATATAATTGTATAATTGTATAATTGAAAATTAAATTAGATTTGATTTGTCAGCTGAGTTCTTGAGTACATCTTTAGTGCATCCAAACTTTTCGCATCTTTATGTTCACAGTCTTTGAATTCATTGTGAAAGCAACATAAGACTTTGCCAACAAAAGCGCTGTTTCTGCCTTCCAAATGCTGCTTTTAACACAGAAAGCATCTCAGACAGCCACAAAGTAATAATTTTGTGCTTATTTTGTGCATTTGCAACAACTTCAGCGCATTTGAGGAAAGTTTGAAAGAAAGGTTTGAGGAAAGTCTGTGGATAATAATACGGTACCGGTGATGCTACATGACAGGAATGCAATTTTACAGATTACCAATAGAGTTTTTGTTTCACGGTTTGCTGTGGCTGTTTATACTGTGTTTATTGTCACTTGCGATTTAACTTATTTATTATGTATTTTTCATTTGATGATTGAAAGCTTTTCTTGTACTTCATATGTTTGGTTGTCACGTCATTGTGGTTTGTGTGTTAAAGGATGAGGTCCTTGTACGCCTGCTTGTTTTTGCAGTATGCTGTGTGTGATTGCATTTTGTTAATGGAGAACAAAGAATGCTTATTTGGCAGTAACTGTATTAAACTTATAATGTATATCGCCCCAAGGGGCCCCTGAGTCATATTGGGGCCCCAGGCAGCCGTCTATGTCACCTGTAGCGTTGGCTGGCACTGTCTACCCTAAACCTAAAGATATAAAACACAAAACAGGCAGGTAAAAGTACAGTTGCAGTTATTTAATGCAAAAACTGACCAAAAGTATTGCAAATAAGTCCTGGTGCATTCCAAGTCTTCTGAAGCTGTGAAATATCTTTGTGAGGAACAGAGTGAAACTTAAAATAATCCCACCCTGTTAATGCAGCCACATATAAATATAGAAGATAAATGTGAACTTTAGTGTGATGTACTGAGTCATAAGACACACAAGAGCCAATGGCATTTCACAATCAAAGCTGATGCAATACTTCCTCAGGTGGCAAATTCTGAACGTGTTTGTGATTTGAGCATTACGGTGAATGTAGACTATGATCATCAGATTTGGGTTTGTTTCTCACACAGAGGAATTGTTTGGCCTCGGAAGTCCTGGAATATTTGTACGTTTGTGATAAATGTGACTGTACCTTGTTTTATATTGACAGATGGTTAGGTTTAGGGGTAGAGGTCAGGTTAGGTGCTCAAAAAGGCCTAAATGGCGCAGTGAAAATCAAATGATCAATATGATAAAATGATACTCAGATAATGATTAAATGTTAATAAATTTTCCATGGCCTCTGTGTATTGACGGCAAGGATTTCTCATTGAAAGCAATTCCAAGTTTGTCAATATATTGACGCCTAGGGTGAACTTTAGCATCTTTAGCAAATGTGCTTGACCGTGCTTCAGTTTTTAAAACCTTGGAAATGAAAACAGGTTGTGTGTCATGTGGATTGTGCAATTGATCTTCAAACACAATTTTAAAAATTGCACTAGCAGGTTTTCAATCTCAAAGGAGATGTACAGAATATGGTCCACCATCAGATTTGCCATTTAAGAACCCACAGCTTAAGTATGTTGGACTATGTAAGAACAAAAAAATTGCTGCCAATTCAAATATGTTGGAATTTGCTTCTAATTGCATTAGATGCTGTAGGTGATAAACAGAGCTTTTTTGAAAAGTACTGGATTTTTACATTTTCTGTAGAAAATGTGAGTGGAGCTTATTTTGGGGTGATTGTCAGGGTGTTTTTGTTGCTTCACATTGCTTTGTTAAGCGGTCATTATTGGTGTTTTAAGTGGTTGTTTAGTAGACCAAGTCTCTATGATATTCTGTTCGCTGTATATTTGCTGTCTGTTTTCTTTTAAATTATCATTCATGAGAACCAGTGCGTTTTTCTTGCAGTTCCTATGCAGTTACAGTATGTACACCAAAATGCAACTAATAGCATTAATGTGCATTGTCAACAATTTTTGGTGCCCAGTCTTGTGATGGAAGATTTGACATTTTTGGGTGAACTATATACCTTTAGAGTTGTGCAACAACATTGAATTATAATTGAACGAAGTACTGATTTTGTAAAACAATTCCACATCTTTTCAACACTGAATGAATTTCAGCTGTGCATGCATATGACTGTGCATTAAAAGAAGTTTGCAATTAGATCGACATATGACTGAATCACTCATTTCCTGTACATATTTTATATTTTTAATGCAACTTTATAATGCAACTTGCTGTGCAAAACTGTATCATATATTTCAAAATACACCTCTCAATAAGTTAGTGGTAAAGCTTGAATGTGATCGAATGAGCGTCCCTAGAAAAAGAAATTATGGCACTTTTCTAAATAAATAGGGGAAAGCAGCTGTTACAATTTATCTTCAGTAGATGAATGAATGAATAAATGAATGAATGAATTAATTAATTAATTAATTTCTGTGCAGTGGGCATTAGAAATCCACTGCCCAATTTCCAAAGTTATCAAGACAATTTTTTACTTATTTAATTAAAATAATAATAATAATAATAATACAATCAGTTAACAGAAATTTGAGTTTAAATTTTGCACAATATTAAGTTGATGATCAAAAATAATTAATGTCAACTGAACTCATAATGTTTGCAACTTGTTGAAATAACAGTACTGTTAACAATCAGTTATCTCTTGATGGAGCAGTAACAGTAATCAGATGGACAGAACTTCTGATATTTGACAATAAACGCTGTCATTTTAGCAGATTCTGTTAAATTGCACAGTTTTCTCCTTTGTGTGGAATATACAATTCTTCAAGTGCACCGGTTTGACTGCTCATGCAGCCCATTTTTTAAAGGGCAAAGATCTAGTTGTGGATACTCTGAAGGTGAACCACTGAGTTACAATCAGATACAATACAATTCTCAGCGGGTCACCCAGCATGCCTTGTTATAGACACTGAAGTGACTCACTATATTCCTACATTTATTAAAGAGGAAATGCAACTTTTCAGGAACCGTGGCATGCAACTAATGGCTGGCGTATGACTAAGTTGTCACTTTGTTACTCAGCTGCATGCATATTTGTCCACAGAATAACACTGAGGACACTATACTCTCTTGTCAGTGGAGACAAATATTGTGACTTAACACCCAGGCTTCACATTTAACCAAATTGACAATAACAAAGGGTCATGTTGCAGGTCTTACTCGCTGCAGGAGGTTAGATTGGGGTGTTATTACAGTCCATCATTGAACATGTAGGTGCTTCAGGAGCAAGACTCAGAATTCATAAATCACTGAGTATGTGTAGCTGTCAACACAAGAAAAGAAGACAGTAATTAGCAAAAATATTTATGATTCTATCAAATCAGCTTATCTTTGTGGAGCTTTTTACATAAGAGCTACACTTTTAAAGGGATAGTTAAACAAAAAATGAAAATTCAGTCATCATTTATTCACCTTCCAGCTGTTCCAAACCTGTATGACTTTCTTTCTTCTGTTGAACACAAAAGAAGATATTTTAAAGAATGTTGTAACCAAATATTTGCTGGTAGCCACTGACTTCAACAATACTATGGAAGTCAATGCAGCTACCAGCAACTGATTGAGTCTCCAGTTCAAACACTGTCGAATGAAATACAATAATTTAATTAGCCAATCGCTAACAGTAGACATTATTTTGTCACCTGGCATGCAAATTTAATTGAGTGAATTTATTGTATTGTAGAAGGTTGTATTATGTAATAAATGCATCCACAATTGTCTTTTTAATTACTTGTTAAATATAAAGGTAAATCATTTAAACCTACATTGTGAAATTAAATATTTGGCAAGACCAGACAGAGGTTTTGCCCATTTGTCTGTGTTTTTTAAGTTAAAAAGGAGTTAATCTTTGAAAAAACACATCTTGAAATTCCTGCATTTTGTTTCATTCTGTTGCGTTCCATCTCATATCCTGTCTGAATGGTCTTATTACAGCACTGTGCACAGAGAATAAATGTCAATGCTGAGTCTGAGTCGCAAGCTGCAGTGAAACGGAAGCAGTGGCAGATCTTTTTTTCCATATTGTGACGTACACAAGTGTAACGAATTATCAGAAAAAAAAAGGTGTGCGGGGACTTGGTTTTCCGCATCGTTGTCGTCATCAGAGAAAAGTCTGTCATCTCAAAATAAAAATTTGCATAGATGGATTGTTTAAAATAAGATCAATAGCATTTAATGCCAAATGTAATCAGATACATACCATATTAAAAATACTGTAGCACTGGATGTGTATACAATATATATGTGTATACGATCATAATATTGGGATACCATAAAACCTTGTGTTTGAGTTATATACCAATATTCGCACTGAGAGTAAGAAATTGTACAGCTGGTGTGAAATGGGTTCAGGTGTCAACATGCATTTTCTTTTTATTTATAATCATTCCGTAATCATTCTATAATCAACTTTATAATCAATTCTATGATATAGATTTTCTGGACCTAAATAAATTAAATTATTTATTCATTATTTATTATTGACTGCTTAAAATGAGTCAGTCAGTCTTGCTGGCAGATAAATCTATCCTAGGGATGTGACTGAAGCTGAATGCCTTATTTGGAACAGGACGGATAATGACTTCTAAATGCATTGTAAAATCAAATGAATAATAGATAAAAATATATACTCTGTAGATGCAGTCAATCTTTGTTCTTGCTGAATGACAGATAGGCCTGATAAAGAACTTAATTTATTATGGCATAGTGAGTGTGTAAAGTAAATGAGTGTAAACTCTATGAATTTAAATGAGCACATCACGATCAAACAGCCACGTTACAGTTTCTAATTTGCATCAAGTGTATGAAGTTGTCACAACAACCACATACATTGCACGCTGATTTCCTATAAGGGCTTCTCTGAAGAAGCGGCTAAAAGCATTGAAATGTGTAGGCGAAAACCTTGTTTATTAGAGTGAACACATTAGGACATCCTCAGCGTCAGTTCTCAGTCACTGGGTTGTACAGCAGTTCAGCGGTTCAGCATTGGGTTGTACACTGTGTTCAGCACTTGTACGGTACAGTATGATCAAATCTGATCATCTG
>JAHKKF010516185.1:0-36954 GCA_019740295.1 Labeo calbasu
GAGGGATCATCAAAATAAAACGTAATATAATGTAAAAAATAAATGTAATATGATATAGTCCATTATAAATTAAGTAGATTTTATATGTTGTCCATTGTGTGTTATAAATAATCCTAATCGTAAAAGTTATAACCTCAGATACTCAAGTATTATAATGTATCATAATTGTTGTTATGATTATTCATGAGGTGATATAACATATTATAAGGTTTTTTATAATGCATTATGCATTTAATATAATGCCTTAGAAATACCATTATAATGTATTATAAATAGGGGCTTCATAGAAAGTGTTACCTTTTTTTCATTTTCAACATTGCAGTGTAGCCTATTTTGAGCCATTTCTTTGTTCTCTTGTATGTTTACATTGAGTTTGACTGTAATTGTCTGTTTTATATGAATGGCACACACAGGTAAACAACGACCTCTGTCAATGCCTTCGGATACGTGTTTGAGCGTGGCAGACCTGTATGCAAAGCCCTTGACACAGGGACGGAAAGGTACATAACGCATTTACAAAAAAGTGTCACATTAACCACTTCAGAGGCCTCAGAGACACAGAATTGTCATGTTTTTTTTAGAGAAATATGAAACAGCAATAAGCTGTTTTCAACACTGCTAATAAAAATGTTACTTCAGCAGAAAATCAGCATATTAGAGTGATTTCTGAAGGATCATGTGATAAAGACTGGAGTAATGATGCTGAAAATCCAGCTTTGCATCACTATATAAATTACATTTAAAAACAGTCCGCTTTTACGTAACATATGGTTGCTGGAACATGAATTTGTTCTAGAGATTTTAAAACATCTGTAATTACATGCTTCTTTTAATGTTCTGGTCTAGGTGACGATCTTCTGTACAGATACCTGAGCAACGAACGCATACCAACTATCGCTGAGGAGGCCCCGGGCCCAGGCTCGTCATACAAATTCACATCTGAAAGACCCGCTTATGGGATCGACTACTCGCGGAACAGCCGATTCCTTGTCAGTGCGGATCTACACAACAGCGCCACCATACCTTATCAAGAGGACTTAGTCAAAAAGACCCCCATGACATCCACCCCCAAACGCCCCCCCGCGGAGCCCTCGCTACTGGTCAGTTGGATCACACGGCTTAAGCTATTGACTCACTAATGTCAGCTTGCCTTCACCCTTTGTCCAGCTGTGTGCGGTGACTCTTTTCTCATGTACTTTTTCATGCTTTTACTCTCCTTCTCTCGGGACATTTCTTTGTGCCTCTTCTTTGTCTGCATCACCACTTGACTAGATTGCCTAGAATGTGTCTAAAATGACTAGAATTTAACCTAGAAATGTATGTTTGGAAACACATGTGGGGAAAAGTGAGATACATTATCTCTACTTAACTCAGTTGTCTTTTCAGAAATAACGAGTTGTACACCACAGTATTACTTTGTGTATTAAGAAAACCACTTGAAAATGTATACCTACCTCAGCTGTTTCCACAGTGGAATCTTTGAAATTCAAAGTGTTTATGTAACAGTAGTACGTACTTTATGGTTTGGAAAAAACATTTCCAGTCGTTTTTCCCATTCCTGCTAAACCCCATGTCTTTCCGAACAGTTTAGTCAACTAATTTCTAATTAGAGAAACAAATGCATCCTGTTGTTTCTCTTGTCTTTTTGCTTTGGATGTATAACCTTCAACTGATGTAATTTGAGGGTTCGGCAAACTTTTTTTTCCAAAGTTGCTATAAGTTTCATCATGGTTAAATTGTATTGTTTTCCTTATGTGTTGAGAGTATAAGTTATTTTTGTTTTATCGCTACATTACACCAAAGGAAAAATCAATTTTTGGTCTTTTACATTTGTGATATTGTGCTTTGCTTTCATGGTACATTACATGGGTATATTAACAGGAATATTTTTTTCTAAATAGTTACTGCATTTTGAAAACTTTGTTTGTTTTTATTTTTCATCAAAGGAATAGTTTACTCAAAAGTAATTCTGACATAATTTACTCATCCTGTGTCATTTCAAATCTGTGATATTTCTTTCTTTCATGGTATACAAAAGGAACTTCAAACTGTTTTCTGCTCCTCAAAGGTAGCTTTTTAGCCATTTCTGATGTCAAATCATTTTTGCTGAGGAAACATGGTAACCAGGTTCATACAGTAGTGTGAGCACAGTGTTGCTCTGGACCAGTGATGTTAAAGGGGTCCTATTATGCTCTTTTACAAAGTCTTGATTTTGTTTTGGGGGTGTAGTAGAACATGCTCTCATGCTTGGTGGTTCAAAAAACGCATTATTTTATACTTATATAACACCTCTCTCCCCAGCCTGGTACAAATGGCTCGATTAGTTCCAGGTTTAATGAAGGCCCGCCTTCCAAAAAACAAAATGTGTTGTGATTGGTTAGCTGTCCCAGTGTGTTGCGATTGGCGAACAGCTTAGACGGTGTCTCAGTACTGCCACACCCCTTGCCAAAGCAGCATGTTCGGTCTGCTCTGTAATAGTTAAGGTATATTAAGGTATAGCTGACGCTACAGTAGTGTTGGCTCCTATCGTCAGCCTGCAAGATCGCCCATACATGATATTATTGTGTTAAATTATTAAATTATTTACATACTTGGTTTCATTGCCCGAAACCAGCTCCAGCATAAGACTAAAAGCAGCCTAATGTTTTTAATATGACTTATAATATGACTTTATTATTTTATTTAACATGACAACAATTGAATAAAAACATTGTAAGTTACTAATATAATAATTATAATGCTTACATTTCCTTAGTTATTCAAAAGCAGCTACAGAAAATGAGCAAGGAACAATAACATTATTAAAGAACATCATCACTGATTAACCTAGTCTATTCTAGTGCAAGTTTATGCATTTTAAAAAACACTCGCCTTATAAGTGAAGCTATCTACAACATATAATGAATAAATCTCTTACCACACACTGCACACGTCTGCAGCGCGTTACGCTCCAACACGGCCATCAGAGGTGATCGTCACTCTAATCAATGCTTGTGTTTATACCAGCTGCCCTGTGGTTTGTTGAAGCATCCCAGAAGCGGGTCTCCGCACTGCATCTCTAAAGTTAGGCTATTCCCTCTACCGACTCCCCAACAATTTGAATTTCCGTAGGCAGGATTTATTTTAATGATATTCCAATGGGCTGTGTTGTTACATCACAGTGCCCAAAAAAACCCCACTGTAGTCCAAAGGAGCCATTTGTTGTAGTTCTTGAAAAGGAATTTGTTTAAAAAATTAAATATCTCCTTTTGGAGTGGACTTTGAGATTTGTAACTTTGTAGATCTTTTTTTATGCCCAAACATACACAACACACACTGACTAAAATTCAAAAAGTGAAAAAGCATAATAGGACTCCTTTAAATTAGGATGAGAAAATGATCTAAATAAATAGAAACAAATAAGATTAAACACTATAAATCACACATTTTTCACAGTTAAACAGCAAAATCAACTGTTTTGATTTTGTTTTCACTGAATGCTGGGTTTTATATGAGTGTTTTGCCATATCTGGATTATGCAGAAAGGATTATGCTGTATTAACTATTAATCTAAGCTGTTTTTCTTCACGTGAGCTCTTTTGTACCACACTCACATTTTGTACCACATTAGTTGCTTCTATCCATTAAAGCTGCTATTCCAGATGTTTTGTATTGTCTTCATTGAATTATCTAGTTATCTTTAGTTTAAAAAAGATGCATAAAAATTAGTAACAGGTAATATTTTGACTACATTGACTACAGATTGTAAAACTCTGTAGAAAAGAGGATCAAGAGAAAGTCTTTGATTTGTATGCAGAGATGCATGAGGTAAAATAGTATCATCAGTGTTTATTAAATCACACAGAATTACACAGTAAGAACTGTGTGGCATGGTACAACTTATGGTACGTTTTCAGTAAGTAAAACGCCTTCAGAAAGTAATCAACAATTAGCAATGATTGTTCCTTCTGAAGGCAGCTTTATGGTTTTGTGTTTTTAAACCCAGTATGAACTGTGAGATCCAAACACTGTCAGTTATTTCGCAAAACTAGAGAGTATTTTCTGTTCCTTTCCTTTTCCATTAAGGTTTTACAAACTGTTTCTGTGTTCTGTCTATCAATGCAAATTTCCCTAATCATTTCACTTAATATTTCATTCATACTGACCTCTTCAATTTCCCCACATTTGCTGCTTTGCCCTTTTTCCACAAACTCTGAAATCTGCTTGTTGGCAAAATGCTCAAATGATATGTACTTCTATTGAAGCAATGCATTGATCTTTGCTGAGCAATGTGCCCTGGCTTTGCATGAAATGTAAATTTAATAAATATATTATATTATATTATATTATATTATATTATATTATATTATATTATATTATATTATATTATATTATATTATATTATATTATATTATATGTGACCCTGGACCACAAAACCAGTCATAAAGGTCAATTTTGTGAAATTGAGATGTATGTATCATCTGAATGATGAATAAATAAGCTTTCCATTGATGTATGGTTTGTTAGGATATTGTGAGGACAATATTTGGCCGAGATACAACTATTTGAAAATCTGGAATCTGAGGGTGCCAATAAATCTAAATATTAAAAAAATGGCTTTAAAGTTGTCCAAATGAAGTTCTTAGCAATGCATATTACTAATCAAAAAATAAGTTTTGATATATTTATGGCAGCAAATTTATAAAAATATCTTCATGGAACTTGATATTTATTTAATATCCTAATGATTTTTGGCATAAAAGAAAATTCTAGCATTTTGACCCATACAATGTATTTTTGGCTATTGCTACAAATATACTACTTGCTACTTATGATTAGTTTTGTGGTACAGGGTGACATTATATTATATTATATATGGCATGTTTTGTCACTGATGCATGTACTTTTTGCTTAGACACTGGAATCTGATCCTATCTTTTTTCTTAAATCTTTTTTTTTATCTGTTATATATGTAATAATTAGTCTTTTAAAAAAAAAAAGAGTACAGAGTACAGTACAGAGTGCCCATCCACTTCTGCATGAACTCATTGTTCAGAGTTCAGGAGAATCGGAATGAAATATGAAATGTTAAAGTAGAGCACAGAGCACAGTATTCTTGCCCATGTTGAAGCATTTATTAACTGTTGTTTATGTCCTGCCACAGGATCCCGACTGGACTTCCAACAACGCATTCATCAACAGGTGGGTGCAGAACCAAGGGACACTCTCAGCAGTAGCAGCGTCAATCCCAGCCTCTTTACAGCAGTGTACATTCACTGTACACCAAAGCTAAAGCACAGGAAGAATCTCAGTCCAGATAGTTTATGCTCAGTTATTAGGAATGTGTTCTTCCTGCCAGGATGGGAGATACTCTGTTTATTTATAGTGTGCAATAGTGTGGTGACATCATAGTTTAAATTCCCCAAGCACCAAAAACAGAGACAACCCCATGATCGGGAACAGTAACTATTATGTGTGGAGGTCAAATATTAGGCATGTTCTCAATTAGTATATAAGTTCTTTCATAATTTTAAAGTAGCTGGCATATTTTTAAAACAGGATTAAATTTACTCTGTAACTGCAGTTTAAAACCAAAGCAGGTATTTTGACAATAAGGCTTGTTAGCATGAACAGTACTTCTGCATCATTTAATAATCTAGTCACTAGTAATTATATCGTTTACCAATTTAATTATATATTTTTTAAACAAAGTAAAATCTGTTAACATATTAATTGTTGCATTATGTACTAATACGAACAAACAATGAAGTGAGCACAGTGATCTAATGTTTAGTTTAAAAAAAAGTTGAATACGAGCAATATTGGGATGGTTCCAACTGATGTAAACTCTGATGACAAATGTAGTGGGACTAATAGAGATGACTAATCCTTTCATTGTTTTCACAGCCTTTTGTTTTAATAATTAGTTTTATAAACATTCCCTTACTGTTAAAAAATGAAAACTATTTAAATATAAATATAACTACATATAAACAAAAAAATGCACCAATCTCTAGAAATCAGAGAACGGACAATCAAATATCTAGATGTATGTATGTAAGACTGTAATTTTATGTATTTTAGGTTCATGAGAGTGAGAATGTGCTCAGATATATTTCACTTGATGTAAAGTCCTGTTTCAGTAGTATTATTGCTTTAGTTTTAGACAGTTTATTGTGCCATGTCTGTTCTCCTCAGCAGGTACAGCAACACTGCCATGCGTTCCTGGTCATTCTCTCAAGCGGTAAGAACCACTTCTATACAGTATGTTTTTATTTTTAGAGCAACTTTTTTTTTTTTTTTTTTTTTTTTTTAGTTTGCAGACAGTGAGCTGAAAATCTGTGCAGACAAGTCAATTATTTTGAATTTGTCCAGTGACANGTCTGTTCTCCTCAGCAGGTACAGCAACACTGCCATGCGTTCCTGGTCATTCTCTCAAGCGGTAAGAACCACTTCTATACAGTATGTTTTTATTTTTAAAGCAACTTTTTTTTTTTTTTTTTTTTTTTTTTAGTTTGCAGACAGTGAGCTGAAAATCTGTGCAGACAAGTCAATTATTTTGAATTTGTCCAGTGACAACACTACCGTTTCTAAAATATTTGTATTCTGGTTGTATATAAAACATGTCCAGACTCACTCAAGCTAACACAAAGTTAGCAGTCATGGTATTCCAAATATCCATGCACAATGCATGTTTAGCAAAACTGATCTTCTCTAATTTGTACACTGAAAGAAAAAAAAAGTGTAGAAACTCACATTGCTCAGAACTTGCCAGTAAAATGCAAGTAACACATTAAATTAAACATGAAATTTTAAAGTGGAAATACCTTGTAAAACAAAAACACAGCTATTATTATTTTATTTCTCTTCTCCAATCCAGATTTTTGTGGAAGATGAAGATTATGTCAAATATACATTTATGTCTAGTTGCTGGTCAGTGGTAGTGTAACAAGCATATACCAAGTTATCATATGAAGTGATCTCTGATAAAGAATTGCAGTGAAAATCGTTTATCCATGCTCATCTCTTGATCTTATTTCACTGGGAACTTGTTAATGTTGCTTTGCAGTTTTCAACATATCAAATATATTTAGTGTGAATGTGCATGTTTTATTTTGATAAAGATCTTAAAGGGATAGTTCATCCAAAAATGTGACCCTGTTCCCAACCTGTATGAATGCATTTTTTTTTTCCAGCTAAACACAGAAGAGGATATTTTAAAGAATATGGGTAACCAAACAATGTCTGGTCCCCATTGACATCCATAGTTTTTACCCCCATTTTATTAAGTTAAAGATATAGAAACTGTATAGTTATCCTTACTCATCAAAATTATATTTCTGGGTAACCTATCACTTTAAATGTAGGAATATGGAAAGGAAATGGGTCTTTTTTTAGACAGTGACTTGTGGTCATGCTGGTGCCAGCCTCCTCTTGAGCACTCAGTGAGAAACACTGTTGTAGAAGCAGCTCTTGCTTTGTCTTGCTTTGAAAACACAGACACAGACAGAGCAGAAGAATGGATCCTCTGTTCCTGGCAGTGACATGGCCTGCCCTCAGGGGGATATTTAGTTAAGCACTGTGACAGTCACCTGTGCAGATCATTGTGGGAAATTTTCCCCCGAGTTAATCTCATAAAGTCACAGGCAGCAGAGATCAGGGTTTCTCACTCACAAGGATTCAGTTGTAACAGGCTGAAGTTTAACTTTTGTACACTATAATAACAAAGGTACTGAGAAATGGTCATAAAAAAGAAATTTGGTTGTAAAAATTTTAAATTTTACCAATATTTTTCAAAACGCTGCCAATATTTTGACAAACATGAATACATACATACTATACCTATATAAATAGCATCTTGCTTTACCGTACAACATATCACAGACAATATAAAAATACACATAAAAACACTAAAAAGCCTACACAAAGACTTAACAAAACTCAATGAAAATGAAAAACTCAGTGGAAAAATCTTGGCGACCTCTGGTGGTGAGTTCTAGTTATTGAACTCTTCAACCCAGCATATATGTGACCTGGACCACAAAACCCAGTCCTAAGTGTCATTTTTTTTTTTTAAATTGAGATTTAAACATCATCTGAAAGCTGAATAAATGAGCTTTCTTTTGATGTATGTTTGTTAGAACAGGACAGTATTTAGCTGAGATACAACTATTTGAAAATCTGGAATCTGAGGGTGCAAAGAAATCAAATATTGAGCTTTTAAAGTTGCCTTTAAAGTTGTCCTAATGAAGTTCTTAGCAATGCATATTACTAATCAAAAATTAAGCTTTGATATGTTTACGGTAGGAAATTTACAAAATATCTTAATGGAAGTCACATGGATTGGTTCAGATTTAGTGACCAGTTATAAACAATTGTCTTCTAACAGGGGTTGCACCGGATTGTTTTAAATTAGCATCTGTATTGCCTGTCTGTAAGAAGCCTTCACTTGACCCTGCAGTTTATTCAAATTTTAGACCAATTTCCAATCTCCCGTTTCTATCGAAAATTTTAGAAAAAGTAGTACTTTTGCAACTGCAAAACTATTTGAATATCAGTGGTATTTCTGATGTTTTTTAGTCTGGTTTTAAAAGTTTGCACAGCACAGAGTCTGCCCTTCTTAAACGTTTTTAATGATATTTTAATTACTACTATGGCAATGTTATGGCTTTAGTGCTGTTAGACCTTAGCTCGGCATTTGATTTTGTTGACTATGGTATCCTGTTGTCTCGGTTGAAGCATTGCATTGGCATTAGGGGCACTGTACTTAACTGGTTTCGATCTTTTCTGAATAACAGAAGATTTTTAGTCAGCATTGACAAGTACTCCTCTTCTCTAGCGAATTCTGCATGTGGTGTTCCCCAGGGATCAACCTGGGGCACAGATATTGTTTTCACTGTATATGTTACCCATAGGATCTATATATAGGAGATATGGTGTATCGTATCATTGCTACGCTGACGATACTCAGCTCTGCATAGCACTTAAACGTGATGATAATTCTGCTGTAACTCAATTAACTGCCTGTCTCCTTGAATTGAAAACATGGCTTACAAATAATTTTCTACATCTAAATGATGATAAAACACAGGTTGATATGTTTGGATCAAGTGGCAAAACTGACTTGCGCACAATTGATTTGGGTTGTCCACGACGCAGAAAATCTGGGTTTTATACTTGACTGCGAACTAAAGTTAGATAAACAGATTAATGCCACTGTGAGTTCCGGTGTTGTGCCCATTTTCGACCCCCACCAAATTATTACCCCCTCTCGTTGAAATCGCTACCTGATTGCCTAATCCTACCCCTGCTTACAGGCAGTCGCAAATAGGTACATATTACACCTTCCTTACGTTCGCTACATTGGTTACCGTTGCAGTACCGTATTGAGTTATTTATTTTGCTTTTTTGTGTACAAAGCAATAAATGGGCTTGCTCCTTAATATCTTTCAGAGATGGTTACTGTCCACAATCCTGTTAGATCACTCAGATCTCAGGCTACGCATATGTTGTGGGTTCCCAGAACTAGACTGAAATGTAGGGGAGATCGAGCCCTCTCTGTCGCTGGCCCCAAATTATGGAATACTGTGTCCCTATCTATCAGAACTGCCTCTACAGTGTCTGAATTTAAACGTTTGTTAAAAACTCATTCTTCTCCTGTGCTTTTATTGGTATGTGATTCTGTTGTTTTAAGGTTTTATAGATATTATTGCGGGGCGAAGCCTATGTAATACTAATGTAGTGATTGAATCTGTGCATTTTAGATGCTGTAATTAGGTTTATGTTTTATGTATAGCACTTACGTCAACTAAAGTTGTTTTAAATGTGCTTTATAAATAAACTGAAATTGAAATTGGATTTGTAACCAAAATAATTTCATAACATTCTAACATTTTGATACATTAAGTGTTTAAAATGATGTGTATTTCCATGATATTTTCTAATTTAAATAATGATAATAATAATAAATGATTAATTAACTTACTATATTTATTTATTGATGAAACACTTCACTTTTTGTTTGATAGTCTTCCATTTGCCACCATAGAAGTTTGTCCATGATGGCTTCCACTTCTAAAAAAAAATTGGGAATATAAAAAGGATCAATTTAATAACAGTTACTGGTTCAGGGTTTTTGCAACTTTTTTTAGTTTGAATGAGCTAAGACAAACAATTGTTGAATATTCTGTTTAAAATTATAAAATTGTGTTGGCTTGGAAATGGCTTTGCATTGAGACAATAATTGTTGACTCAAAATTGTTATTGGTGAGAAAGTGTATGAAGAAGGGTAGTTGTTAAAGTTTGATGTTCAGATGTTTGGATGTTCTGTTATGTTGAAGGTTTTATGTTTTTATATTGCTTCTCATATCAACACAGTGACTAGTGTTAGTGTTCTCACACTTTTTACACTTTTCTCTTAACTAGCTTTTTCGCATACATTTTGGTTCATTCATAAATATGACAAGCAGTGGTGACAGAGACTACACAATACACGGCTGAGAGTGCAGTAGTGCAGGTCTCCGTCGCAGAAGTTCTCCTCTATTTCATGTGAACGTGATTCATCATTACCAGCTTATTGTGTTTAGAAATACATAACCAGCTTTTATGTGATCATTTTTACTGTTCTGTTTGCGTAGAATAAGAAGTGGAGGATGTTTTGAAATGTTTCTTGCGTAAGCAGAAGTCCTTTTTCCTCTAAAATGATCTGGCTGTGGGCTTGACCTCTTAATGTTAACTGTGGTAGGAGGGCAGTTACATGCCATTTCAGAGTATAAAAACAGATGGTCGGACGCTCCACCTGGTCAAGTCTGGTGAACAGGTAAAACAGATAATGCATTCATATGTTACTACAGGTACTGTAACGCAACTGTATTACCAGCAGCAGGCTGGAGATCTTAAAAATGTTTCTTCTAAGTAAACATCTGAATAAATTGAATTTGAGTTTTTTTGTTTTCAGAAATAGACAGTAGATTTTGACACTTAAGTCATACATGTTCGTATTCTTCTAAGACAGTGCGTAAAGATTGTAGCCTTTATTCTTGTTCATGGTGGCTAATGGTTTATCAGTTGAAAAAGTATGACATTTCACACATATTTTATGGCAGCAAACCTTTTTCTAATGATTAATGTCAGACGTAAAGAAAGACTACATTGCATTTTTGAAAATACTATCGTCAAAATTTCTGCCATTCTGTTATACCTAAAAGAGGAACATGAACAGTTTGAGGAAATTGAGCAATGAGTTTCGTTTAGCTTGTGTCTTTTTCCACCCTCAGTTTCAATGCGCTGTTAGGTCACTGAACTCTTCTACTCTTTTTCTAGGTTCCTCTGTTGTAAATCATTTTTTTTTTCAGATAGATAAGGCAGGGATATGTATGTATAGATGTGTCATTCTGAAGAGTCTTTCATACCATGCCAGGTTTTATTAAAGATTATCTTCAGCTTTTTGATGAAGTCCCAAAGGACTCTCAGATTGTGACAAACGCGATTGTCTAGTCTGTCTGGCACTGCCCACTAATTATCCAATACCTGGACTGTTCATGGGAGAAGGAAACCAGAAGGCAGAAAGTCCACCTTCTAATGGGACAATGACCTTAAGCACAGCCAATACAAAGACAGAGCGGTTTAGAAACAAATTTAGAGGCTTAGCTAGAGCCCAGATTTGATGACATTGGTATTGATGACACCCCTGCTGAAAAATCCAGCATTTCCGGTCACCAGCGTAAGGTATGTTTTGCATGCTGGGACCAGCATGAAACGCTAGTTGCTGGTTTTCTGGTCCCCGGCATTGTAAGCAGGTGTGCTTGTGGACCAGCATAAGGTATGTTTTGCATGGTAGGAACAGCTTGGGATGCTGGTGTGCTGGTGGACCAGAATTTGTTGTCTTTTGGGTGCTGGTAGCATCCTAGCAAGACCACAACAAAACTTGTATGTTTTACATATCACATTTCAGTACAGTGTTGTAGTTAGTGAATTAAAGTGGATCCACTGTAAATGAAATCAATATCTCACCAGAGGATAATTAAACAACTGCAAAAACAGAATTAACATATTCACTTATTGCAAACCAGTTTTGCTTTATTTCTTTTATATGGTACATGTACAAAAGTTGCTGAAGCCTGTTACCATTATGGTAATCCGTGTTCCCTTTAAGTTGGGCAATTGGCTATTTGACTGTGGTTGAATTAACTTTGTTTCAGCAATTGTTAAAAGTGCATGCTATCGCTGACATACCATTTACTTTCTGCACTTTTTGAAATCAGTGACTGACAGCTGAATTTGGACATATGTGACTTCCCAGATAAGTAATATAGTCTTTAAAAACAACAACTTTCAGTTTTGAACTTTCATGATCAAGTTGTTAATAACTGTCCCATTGAAAGAGTTTTCATTTTGGTTTTCATATCTCTAAATGTTACTGTTATGCAATGTACACAAGCTCTTTCTAACTAATTTTAACTGATTTGTGTACAGATCTTATGAAACAGGAGACAATTCCTTTGATGCTTTGAAACGTTTTACCAGTTTACCAGTGACATTGGTTTTCAGTTCTACTTTCAGCAGAGGGAGCAAAAGAAATTTAGTTTCTTATATAATTCAATAAATCATGTTTTAAACGTACACATTTTTTTTCCTTTACATTATTAACGTCTTAAATATGCAAGCAAAAACTATGTTTGTCCCCATAACACTACTGAATCCAATTGAGAACCTCTTGGATGTTATCTGGGTTGTATTTAAGCATGCGAAGACAGCAAGTAGCACCACAGACCAAGTCCAGGAGCTCACTGATGCCCTGATCCGGCAGGAGATCCCACAGTACACTATCCACCGCCCAATTGCGCTTCATTTTACAGAGTGCACACTCATTGTACAGTGTACTTACCCATATAGAACTGAGTAATATAAGGTAACTACTTGAGCTTTAACTTAAGGTTAAAGTCAGCGTACGACAGAAGTTGTTTTTGCCTTTTTCCTCTCTATTGTAATGTATGTCTGAGAGAAACAGCTTCTCCAATTAGCAAACAGTTTGGGGAAGGACTTAATTTTGTCCATCAGGAATTGACTGGATGATTTGATCACTGTCGTTTGCTATTGCTGTGATCCTATATGAATGACAAACTGCTGGATATGAGAGGTCAGGATTAGGGATTAGGTTCAGGGTTAATTACAATAACTGCAATTGTAATAACTGGTAATAAGAAACAGACCCTAAAACAAGAAACAGACATCTAATAATCACTTTGATTGTGTCTGCTTTGATCTCTTACCAGGCCTCCTTTCCCATTTCTCTGGCTCCTCGTATGGCTTCTGATGAGTACAATCCGGTAATACTTGTGAATCTATTGTATATGAAATTATTTTTGTCTGCATTGTAAAAGTGTGAAACCATAATAACAAGACACGGTTCCCATATGTGCCATGTCTTCAGGTATCCCTCAGACCGAAGTCAAAGAAGAAGAATTGTGGAGGTTTGTATCACACTGCACAAGCCACTCGAGATGTAGTCAGAAGTATTTTTTCCTGTGTCATCATTTCTATTTTGTTGTGGTGTTCATTCATTTATTCTACCAGGAAGTCCAAGAATGAGCAGAAGGAGAGTTTCCGTGAAAGATCTGGACCCAGTGGACCATCAGGGCTGGCTTTATAGGAAGAAAGATGGGAAGGGATTTCTGAGTATTAAGTGGAAAAAGTATTGGTTCGTGCTAAAGAAAACTTCTCTGTACTGGTACTCAAATCAAGCGGTGAGTCATCAGAATTTCATCTATGTGTCTTCCTCTTTTCATGCTAAAGTTTTCTCTATTATTGAATATCATTTATATAGGTCAGCACAACATCATATGTATGTACAACTTTTGTTTTGTGCTTTTTTTGTGTTTTCCAGGCTGAAAAAGCAGAAGGTTTTATAAATTTGACTGATTTTGTAATTGACAGGGCAATGGAATGTAAGAAAAAATAGTAAGTGTGATTTTCATTCCTGTTAATTCTGTCTTTACAAACCACAAAGTTGTTTGTTTGCCAAATGCAAGGGCCTTTAAGTGGAATAAACTCATCATTATGATAATTGATAATGTTTTTCAGCTGAACAATCCTTCACACTCTTTTTGTTTCTCACAGTGCGATCAAAGCTTGCCACCCCAAAGTAATGATGTTTTACTTTGCGGCAGACAGCAATGAAGACATGAACTTGTAAGCCCTTTGACATCTCATTCTGTTGTATTTACAGTAGTCATAGTAGTGGTTTGTATAAACTGTTGAAAGAAATGGTTAATGCAGTCAGTTCCTTTTTTAAGGGGGAAAAAAACAACAATATGCATAATTACTAGATTTGGCGATATTTGTGGATAACTCACAAATATGTGGTCTAAGTTGGTCTGCTCCAAGTCTGTTCCAGTGTCAGAGCTTTTCACTTTGTCTCTCAAGATTAGGCCGGATGGCCTGTAGAGAAAAGTAATTTCAGTCACCTCTACCCACTATCTCATTGTATCGGTCATTACCCAAAGTTCATAGTTCATATGTAAGGGTTGGAACATAAATCACCTGGTAAATGAGACCTTTGCAATCAGGCTCAGCTCCTGCTTCACCTTGGAAGGCAGACACAGCTCTTGCACCAGTTGTACAGGAAACAGGAATGCACAGATGGCCCTGGTACCCCATACTTTTACCAGAAAAGGTTTGGGAGACAGATGAATGCTTTACATATTTTATTGTAAAGATGAACAAACAGGTTGGCACCGATAGCCTTGTGATTAAGCTTGCCAACAAATTGAGCCATTGCGCTATGGGCGTCCCGTGTTTGAATCCCAGCTCGAGAACCTTTCCCAATCCTTCTCCCCTCTCTCTCCCACTTTGTTTCCTGTCTACTCTCCACTATCCTGTCATAATAAAGGCAAAAAAAAGCCAAATAAGTCCTGCTACAATTTAATCATAATTTTTTTATGATCTGGAGGAAAGGATGAAGGGGAACTTTAGCTGCATTACCTACAGTATGAGCAGCAAATGAGTTAGGTAAGTCAGATTTATAAATTGAATGTCAGAATGTAATTGGCTGAATGGATAATTACAATCAATGGCATGCCATTTGAGTCTTCCATAGTGCCTCCCACAAAACACCCTGGGGAACATAGCTGTAAACCTTCTCTACGTCCACAAAAAACACATGTAGAGTCGATAAGCAAACTCCCATGCCTTTAGGTTAAAAAGCTGGTCCACTGTTCCACGTCCAGGATAAAATCCACATTGTTCCAATTGGATGGATTCTTCTTTTTAGAACTCTGGCACAGGCTCTCCCAAGTAGGGTAGACTGAGAAGTGTGATCCCTTAATAATTAGAACACACTCTTCAGTCTCTTCTTGTTAAATATGAGAACCAAAACACCTGTTTGCCAGTCGCTATGCACTGTCCCTCATTTTCACATGATGTTAAACAGGTGTGTCTGCCAAAGATGGCCTGACCACATTTAGTGCTTTCAGTATGGTTCAGGCAACATTAACCTTCCAGGAAAAGCTTGAAGCAGCTGCTTCTGCAATGGAGGTTTTGGACAGGTCCCACTCTGACTCCATGACTCCAGCCTCTTTTGGGATGAAGAAATAGCTTCTCCAGAGGAGGAAGTTAAATATTTACTGGAGAGGGTCCTCTGCCAAACGTGTTCTCTCTCCAAACGTCTGTCAGTCAACCTCCCCCATTTCATCCAACTCAGCACCAGGTGGAGATCAATTGACAGGACCTTCCAGAGAGCCACCCAGGGTCTCTAAGAAGGCCAGATACTTTGAATTGTGGTTTGGTGCATAAGCATAGAACACAGTGAGAGTCAGAGGAGAGTTTTCCCCTCCGTGACACAAAGTCACACTGAGTCCACCCTTTCTGGATAAACCGGGATAAATTCCAAAAAAAGTAACAACCCAAGGTTATTCTTTCGAGTCCAAATGGGCAATATTCACATACAGGAGAGGGCCCCCTTATCCCTCTCACTTTCTTTGTCTGGCCTCTTACCTGGATCCAATTTGTTCCACATCAGAAGCTAAAGCTCCAGACAACACAGCTCCCAGGGTCATTGAGGCACTCATGTTCTGATGCCCTTCTCACTCTAGTTTGTACTTTTTCTTGTGATTGTGTGTTTCTTTGGTGGATATTTAATGCTTGTTGATCTTTGATTAAAAAATAAAAGCTGCTGTAAGCAGTTACCATGTTATTACTACAATAGTTATGACATACATCAATGAAATATGTGTCATCACATTGGTTTCTGACAGTCCAAGACTCAAAACAGCAAAGAGCAGCATGTATGACTGTTTCTGACTGAAAGTTGTATACACTGTCATTTTGCATGTCTGGATTTATTGACATTGACTTGGCTGACATATCTTTGGGGTTTCTTTAGAGAAAACACGTGATTGAAGATAGCAAATGGAAACTTAAAATTAAATTAAGTTCCAAACATAGGTTCGAGAGGAACCTAATCATTCAGTCCTGTCAGTCATCATTACAAGCTCGCACTGCACCGTCCCAGCATCCCTCCACTTCACCATCTCCTCCTCTATTTCTGTTATTCTCCCTCCAGGTAGTACCGCAATGGGGTACTAGTGAAATAAAAAATAATTATAATAATAATACTTTCATTAATAAAGAATAGGGCTAGACAGTAACCAAGTGTATAAACATTCATTGTGACAGTCCTATGTATGATTGTTGGTAATGTTCTAATGTTTTGTGATTTCAGATGGCTGAATAAACTTGGTCTGGCATCTATTCAGTATGAACACACGGAGGGTCATACAGCTGGTAAGTTAGTGTATTAATGTTACAAATATTTTTTACAATATTTGCCTATTTACATGTATTTTTTGCATCTTTCTGTTGCACAGAATGCTACAGTGAGGCCAGCGATCATGAGGAATCTACTGACACACCTCCACCGCCATACTCTGAGGACCACACCCAAACTGTAGCAAGTGTCAATGGTCCATCATTAACTGTGCACCAGGCAAGTTCACACAAATGCACAGTGTATGGGGCCAGTCCATACATTATTTGCTGTTTTTATATTGGATGCATTCACACAGCAGCAGAATATTGTTGTCAGTTGTGTATTAAAGGTGGTAAATATGATTGTGGTACATTTTCAGGACTCACAACATCATTTTGAGAACACCTTTAGTAAACATTGGTCTAGTAATTTCTGCTAGTGGTCTGTCATTTCATGGGATATGGTAGCTTTCAATGAGGTTAATGTTGTAAGTCATGACTATTGTGGGAATGAAAAGGGGGCTTTATAAAACAAAGCCACTATGATATAGAGCAGGGGTTCTCACTTCTGGCCCTCAGGCACCACTTTCCTGCAGAGTTAAGTTCCAAACGTCTGCTATTTTCTTTCTATTAATTCTAACTGTTGAAACCCCTTGATCTAGAAGAACTATGTTTGAAATTTTGTAGACATCTGCACCACACATATGTTATATTAGAGTATGCCATTATCCCTCCCTCACTCTGTGATATCTTCCCCATTTAGGGTAGCCTTCCTCCTCCATATTCCTCGCCTGTTCCTAGTGAAGCCACCGGAACCCTCTCCTCCCCTGTCAGTACAATGAACTCCCAAAGCTCTGTCTCTTCTCTGGCAAAGCATAGACGGTCTTGGCTGGACCTTGTCTCCCAAGCAAACCCTACTGGTGGTGAAACGGTGGTCTGTTCTGCTCTGGTCCATACAATGAGCAGCACAATAAAGGAAACCTCACAATCCAGTGAAGCCACAGTTCCGTCTCAAGACCCTCTTGAATGTTCATCTAGCACAGCACCTATGGCAATATCAACAGAGCCAGAGGAACCAGAAACGCAGCGGGCCTCAAATGACACCAGACCTGAAAGTAAGCAAGCTGGATCATTTTAACATCTGATTTATGCTAGGAAATTACATTGT
The DNA here is from genome assembly GCA_019740295.1 of Labeo calbasu. NCBI lineage: Eukaryota > Metazoa > Chordata > Actinopteri > Cypriniformes > Cyprinidae > Labeo > Labeo calbasu. The sequence continues at coordinate 17,894 of JAHKKF010516185.1, forward strand.
TCAGCCTATGACATGACTGCTGATTAATTTGGAGCAGCGTTTGTTATAGGTCTATCAATAATGAAAACCTTTTTTTTTTTAAAGTTTGATTGCTTAGGTTTAAACTTAATACTTGCTATAAAAGTTAATAATTGTTTTAATAGTTCTAGATGGACAGGAAGGAAATGATGATGAGATGGAAAGATTGTACTTACATTTGAAAAGAGCGAGTTTGTCTCCAACGGGTGAGCGGAAACCATCATCAAAATGGGAATTACGAGCCTCCTTTATAAAGCGTTGCAAAAACAACACACTCAATGAGAAGATACACCTCATCAGAACCCTCAACAGTACTCTAAAGGTTAGACGTTCAGATGAAGCTTTTCTAACATATGAAAACATTTCTTCTTACAATTTTGTCTCTCAGTATTTATTTATTTACCAGAGGTGGACAGTAGTGAAGTATTTTTACTTTACTCAAGTTTATTAGAGTGTTTTTTTTTTTTGGAGAACTTTTACTTCACTACCTTCCAAAACATACTGTCATACTTTTTACTGCACTACATTTGATAAATAAAAACTGTTGTTTGTTTTAATTTTAATACTTAAGAACGTTAAAATTGTAGTACTTTCTTGTACTCAAGTTAATCTTTGAATTACTTTTACTTGAGTAGAAGTAAGAAAGTAATTGATTTCTAATGTAATTAAGTATTAAATGATATTAAAGGGGTCCTATTATGCTTTTTCACTTTTTGAATTTTAGTCAGTGTGTGTGTATGTTTGGGTATAAAAAAGATCTACAAAGTTACAAATCTCAAAGTCCACTCCAAAAGGAAATATTTCGTTTGTAAAAAATCCCTTTTCAAGAACTACAATGAACAGCTCCTTTGGACTAAAGAGTTTGTTTTCCATATGTAATGATGTCACAACGTGGCCCATTAGAATATCATCAAAATGAATCCCACCTACGGAAATTTGAATGGTTGGGGTGGTTAGGGGTGAGGTGGGGAATTAGCCTAACTTTAGTGATGCAGCAGGGATGTTTAGTGATGTTAGGCTGCTTTTGGCCTTATGCTGAAGCTGGTTTCTGGCAATGAAATGAAGTATTTAAAATAATTAAATAAATTAGGACTATAATATTATGTATCGGTGATCTCGCAGGCTGAGGATAGGACTCAACAATACTGTAGCATATTATTTACTCACCCTCCATGCATCCTAGGTGTATATGACTTCCTTCTTTCAGACGAATGCAATCGGAGTTACATTAAAAATTATTCTGGCACTCCCAAGCTTTTGAATGGCATAGACGGGTGTTTCTCTTCATCAGTCCAAAACAAGTCTAATAAAGTGGATCCATCCATAGTAAAACGTGCCTCACATGGCTCCAAGGAGTCTCATGTAGTGAACTGGTGCATTTTTGTAAGAAAAATAACCATATTTATAACGTAAGAATCACTTTAAACTAGCTTGCACTAACTGCTTTGACAAGGGGTGTGCCAGTACTAAAACACCAATCACAACACATTTCCTTTTTTTCGGAAGGCGGGCCTTCATTAAACCCGGAACTAATCGAGCCATTTGTGCCAGGCTGGGGGGAAAGGTATTGTAATAATGAAAATTATGTGAAAAATAATATGTTGTTCGAACCACCAAGCATGAAAACATGTTCTAGAGCACCCCCAAAACAAAATCAAGACTTTGTAAAAAAAGCATAATAGAACCCCTTCAATATGAAACGTAGTGCAGTAAAAAGTACAATATTATGCTTTGGAATGTTGTGAAGTAAAGTTTTCTAAAGAAAAACACTCTGTTAAAGTACAGACACTCGAAAAGTACTTTTACAGCAGAGTAAAAATACTTCACTACTGTCCGCCTCTGGTATTTAACACATAATGAAAACCAAGTGCACTCTTAAATACTGCTGACTAAAAAAAAATACCCCTGAGGGGTGTTAGACTTTCTGTATCTACCAGCTAAATAATGACAATACCACCTAACTTATTTGGATTTTTCTTGTTACTTACACAAGAGGCTGAATATCATGACTATTGTGTTGTTTTGTTAATCTCTTTAGAGTTTACACAAAGTTATCACAGGTGCTGGGGGAAAAAAGTGTACTTTCTTGTGCTACGCATATTATAATATGTGTTATTTATTATGCTATTTGTAATAATACACGCAATATGATGTAATATACTATATTATATATTAGCCTCATTTTGTAAAAATGTAAAAAGAGTACATCCATAACTTCATAGCTAATTTTAATTTAAAGGGCACCTATTATGCAAAATTGACATTTACATGTTGTTTGAACAAACATATGTTGGTAGTGTGTGTACACAACCACCCTATAATGATAAAAATCCAACCGGTCCCCGATTTTATTAATCCCCATAAATCATAAGCTGTGTCTCAGAGCAAGCTGATCACAAAATCCTTAAAAGATGACGTCACATTTTACAAGCCCCACCCACGACTGTTGACGGACACTGCCGTATTAGCCGACACACCGCATACAAATATAATAATAATAATAATAATAATTCCTTACATTTATATAGCACTTTTCTGGGCACTTAAAGCGCTTTACATAGAAGGGGAAATCTCCTCAACCACCACCAGTGCGCAGCATCCACCTAGTGAGCACCCCCTGCTGGCCTCACTAACACCTCTTCCAGCAGCAACCTAGTTTTCCCAGGAGGTTTCCCATCCACGTACTGACCAGGCTCAACCCTGCTTAGCTTCAGTGACCACAAATATCCACAAATATGGTGGATGTAGGTGGGAGTAGCACACATACATTGTGAAAGAGGCTGGTAGTGGTCAGAAATGAAGAAATTCAGGTTAAGAAAACCAGAAGACTTGAGTACTGCAATACTGCTGTGCCCTGCTGCACTAGTCCGCTGTTCTGGCTATCACAGAGAAGCAGAAGACAACTGCAAGATTACCTAAAGAGAGTTATCGTTGCCATTGCTTTTAATTGTAAAGGGAGTTGTGTGGCTGGTGTATGTCCCATCAGATACAGAACAATATAAAAATGCTAAGCATGTACCCATACTCCTAAATGCCATGGGAAGAAAAACATATAGCCTCCTGCACAGTATAACTTCATTTGAACAAGAACTGTAAAAATGCAGGAGAGAGACCACTGTGACATACATAGCAGAAAATTGTCAGACCATTTTGAAGTTGCTGACAGATTTAACGACGCACTGTGCAATTATTTGATGGAGTAATTGATGAGGGAATCTAACGTCTAACATTTACATGAGCTGTAATAAAAGAAAAATGCAATAACAGAGCAATGTCATGCAAAATACCTTTGTAGTGGTAAACTGTTAGCAAACTTCCAGATGCCACCTGTGCTGCTGTGAGCTGCATTTAGATAAATATGTAAATATGTGCTGCTCTTTCCTCTCAATAACAAAATAGAATCAGAATCAGAAAGAGCTTTATTGCCAAGTGTGCTTACATACACAAGGAATTTGTATTGGTGACAGAAGCTTCACAGGCAGAATCACAAGTGACAAGACGCATATAACAAAAATAAACAAGGTATTAGAATAAATATATGAAAAAACACAAACAGTAGACAAATAAACGAGTGATTAGAATAAATATGTGAAAGACAATACACAGTAGACAATATAATGTAAGTACAGATACAAATTATGCAAGGGAATTTTAATGTATGGAAGATTTGTTAAAGCGATAACATATGTATAATAAATATAAGTATGGATAGCGGTATTGCACGTTTTATTGCACAGTGAGGGGAACATTTAACTGTTCATGAGGTAGATGGCCTGAGGGAAGAAGCTTTTTTATGTCTGGCTGTTTTGGTACTCCGTGCTCTGTACTGCCGGACAAATGGCAACAGTTCAAAGAGGAAGTGGGATGAGTGTGAAGGGTCCAGAATGATTTTGCAAGCCCTTTTGCTCACTCTGGATGAGTACAGTTCTTGGAGGGTAGGGAGGTTTGTACCAATGATTCGCTCATAAGTCCGAACTATCCTCTGTAGTCTTCTAAGGTCAGTTTTGGTAGCTGGGCTGAACCAGACAGTTACTGAGGTACAGAGGACGGATTCAAAGAGTAAAACTGTTTCAGCAGCTCCTTCGTCAGATTGAACTTCCTCAGCTGGCAAAGGAAGTACAGCCTCTGCTGGGCCTTTTTGACGATCAGGTCAATGTGATTGTCCCACTTCAGGTCCTGAGAGATTGTAGTGCCCAGGAACCTGAATGTTTCCACTGACATTACAGTGCTGTCCATGATAGTAAGTTGGGGGAGAGCAGGGGTGTTTCACTGTCCACTGTCCACTGTCATCTCCACTGTTTTGAACGTGTTGAGCTCCAGGTTGTTGTGACTGCACCAGACAGCCAGCTCTTTAACCTCCTGTCTGTAAGCAGACTCGTCTCCGTCCTTGATGAGGCCGATGACTGTAGTGTCGTCCGCAAACTTCAGGAGCTTGACAGAGGGGTCTTTAGATGTGCAGTCGTTGGTGTACAGGGAGAAGAGCAGTGGAGAGAGGACACAACCCTGAGGAGCACCTGTGCTTGTGATGCGGCTGTTGAATGTGAATTTACCCATTCTCACTAGCTGTTGCCTATCTGTCAGAAAGCTGGTGATCCATTGACAGATAGAGCTAGAAACAAAGAGCTGGGTTAGTTTGGACTGGAGGAGTGTTGGGCTGATAGTGTTGAAGGCCAAACTGAAGTCCACGAACAGGATCCTCACATAATTCACTGTATTGTCTAGATGTTCCAGGATGAAGTGCAGTCCTATGTTAACTGCATCATCTATGGACCTGTTTGCTCGATAAGCAAACTGCAGGGGGTTCAGTAAGGGTCCAGTGATGTTCTTCAGGTAGGCCAAAACCAGTTTTTCAAACGACTTCATGACCACAGACGTTAAAGCAACAGGTCTGTAGTTGTGAAGTCCAGTAATTTTGGGTTTCTTTGGGACGGGGATGGTGGTGGAACATTTGAAGCAGGAAGGGATTTCACACAGCTCCAGGGATGTTTTAAATATCTGTGAGAAGATGGGGGGTCAGCTGATCAGCACAGATTTTCAGACAGGCTAGTGTGACACCGTCTGGGCCTGGTGCCTTTCTTCTTTTGTTCTTTTTGAAGACATGGCGCACATCATCTTCACCTACAATAAAACTCATTCAGGTCTTCAGCAAGTAGTTGATTCACTTCAGTGCTAGGGGATGGTGTCTTGTAGTTTGTGATGGCTTTCAGATCATTCCACACTGAAACTCATTGGAGTCATTGGAAGAGAACTGATCTTCCAACTTTTTAGCGTAGCTCTTTTTAGCCGCTCTAATCTCCTTATTCAGAGTGTTTCTGGCCTGATTATACAAGCCTCTGTTCCCATTCCTGTATGCATCCTCTTTGATAAATGAATAAACACAATAAACAATAAGCAAATGACAGCTGTGAGAAAACAGCAGTTAAGAAAGCATCTGATCATAGTGATGTGGATATCTTTGCACCTGCTCAGGAATTCATCAATTTAGTCAAGTCAGTCATGTCATATCATTTATATATCACTTTATACAATAGAATTCATTAAAGAAAAAAATCTTTACAGTATTAAATATACACTATATCTCAACTGTCTTTATACAACTTTTAGTGGTACCTGCAAATTGATCAGCTATTTGAAATTTGATGTTAATGACATTTGACAGAACTTTGCCAGTTCCAGAACCCAATACAGTTGAATGAGTAAGGCATATTGTAGTCATTTTAGTAATGACTAATTTCAGAAATTTTGTCTTCATAATTTGCTATAAATACACTGCAGCACTGCAACTGATAACCACTGATTTAAAAATATAATTCTCTCTGTTTTATTTAGGCTAAAGAAGCAGATCTACTGACTTTGGAGCAGGTACTGGCTGACTCTGCTCTCACTGCAAGTAAATTCAGGGAGTGGAAAGAGACAAATTCTGTTCTGCTACAGGAGATTGCTCTGAGCAGCCCCCTACAGACTGAGCTCTTGAACGCTCCCTCGGCTGTGCATCCCTCAACATAGATGTGTATACACTCTGAAAGAGCATACACCACAACACAAACACTGCAAAAATGCAGTATGTTTTCAAATCTGGTCAAGATGTGCGAATTAAAATAACTAATCTAAGACAACCATTACTTACACATTCAGTCAAATCAAAATATGTGATTTTTTTTGTCTGCATTTGTGCAAACCTAATAGTAACCTAAAGTGCTTATGTGCAGTCTGTATAGCTTGTCATGTTTTTTTTTAAATATTGTAAATACATCTGTTTAGAAATATTTATTAATTAAAAGTATGAAATGCAACTGTTTTGGTAAGAAGCTTTATATTTCTGAATCTCAAATGTGAGCACTGTTCATAGTATAAATAATCTTATTGTACATCTGCACTACTGTTTTTTTTTTTTTTTTTTCGACAAAGTAACTAAATATCATGTTTTTAACTCACAATTTATGGGAAAGAATATGTACATTTGCATCACATTTATTTACTTAGCTTTACTGGCGTGAGCTTGGCATTGTTAGTTTCATGCTCTACCATTTGAGCTATGGGAAGATACTTTGTGTGAGGTGTTGAACAGACTGAATTCAAAACATTAAGGATTAGTTAACATAGCATAGTTACAGCTCATCAACCAAACTCTTAGAACTCATTCATGACTGCATATTCAAACTTGTCAGTGCAAAAAAACAAAACCAAAAAACAATAGTTTTCGGACATGAAAGCGCAGATCAGTGTTATCTAAACTGACCATAATGTAAGCCACTGCGAGACTGTAGATGGCTGTAATTTATTGCATTGCAATAATAGAAAGCTTTTATTACTGTTACTATTACTAAAATTTTATTAGTATTTTTTTGTACTGTGAAGGTGAGCGAATCCTCACCCATGGGATATCCGACCTGAGACAGCGCTGGTGCTGCTTCTCCAGAGTGGCTGCAGTAGTTCTGATGAAGACACAGCTGTTTCACGATTGGCCAAATCCACCACATGACAAAGATGACGTGTTTCGTGTTTATTCTGACACCTTCAGTTCCACTTATGCTCACATATTTTTACCCACTTTATTGGTATTTAAATAGTATAGGTTAATGTTAAACTTTATTCTTGTACAAATGGCGCTGTATGGTACATGATGGCGCTGTAAACGGTACATGAAAAGTGTTTCTGATGCTTCATAAAAACATTTCTGAAACATCTGCATATTTGACAAACATTGCATTTAATTAACTTCATATGTGACAAAGTATACAAACACCACACAAGCATCACTACGGGAGGCAGAAAGTATCTGGCTTCATGTCTTCGCTTTCATTTCTGCCCCCAAATGCAGTGTCGCATAAAGTCAAACACACCTATAGTCTTGTCAGTCATCTCGCCTTACTCCTGCTGTACTGTGTGTGACTCGCAGTGGTGGCATCTTCTATGCTAATTTCACCCTCATACTCCGTTGCGGTGAGACAGGTTTTCACCTCGCAAGATCTTGTGACACACCCCGATGCTTTTTACAATACATTGTTTACAAATTATTGTTTTAATGCACCTTTATGGGGATAAACAGAAAAATAATGATTCAGTAATATAAACAGAGATCAGTTAGGCTAAAAAAGCAGTGCCTGGTTGCATGAAGCACATTTGTGTGTGTGTGTGTGTGTAACCAAGGGCTATTAAGGAATTATACCACAAATTAGGTTTGGCAGTTATGAATATATTTAAGTGTCGCATTACTATGGGTAGGAAAACAGTAGATTTTCCCTACTCATTAGTTTAAAAATAATAAACTGGAAGCTGGAGTAGAAATTATACAAAATGTATATTACTTGTAATATAAAAATTATAGAAACCACTGATACAATTTAACTAGATCAATGTCAGTCATTAATCTAAGATAAGATTCAGGACCAACAACTTATTAAATGCCTGTCCAAGCGATAAAAGAGACCACACAAAATAAATCCTTGTGACAAATACAGTCACACATCAGATAAAAGTTTTGCCTGTTTTGAGTCTTGCTGGTGTATGCCCATCCACTTTGATTGTATGAAAATAGCAGCATGAACATTTTTTAAAATGTCAAATGAAACTAAACGAAAGCCAAACAAAACTAAACGTAAGCTAAACGAAACTAAACAAAAGGCAAAAAAACAACATGAAAGCTAAACGGAAGCTGAACAAAAGCCAAACGAAACTAAACAAAAGCCAAATGAAACAGAGCAAAAGCAAACAAAACTAAACGAAGGCCAAACGAAACTAAACAAAAGTCAAATGGAAGTAAACGAAAGTTAAACGAAAGCCAAACAAAACAAAACGAAAGCTAAACAAAAGCCAAACAAACGAAAGCCAGATGAAACAGAATGAAAGCAAACAAAACTAAATGAAAGCCAAACAGAACTAAACGGAAGTCAAACAAAACTAAACAGAAGCCAAACGAAACTAAACAAAACTAAGCAAAAGTCAAACGTAAAAGAAAGGTAAACGAAAACTAAACGAAAGCTAAAAGGAAGCTAAACGAAAGCCAAACAAAACTAAACGAAAGGCAAACTAAACAAAGTGAAAGCTAAACAAAAGCCAAATGAAACCAGACGAAGCACACTCAAGACAAGTACTGGACTGAATCATTTGACATTGCAACACAAGCTATTAGTTATAATCCATGTTGATGATAAGAGTGCACACTGTCTTGAAACAGAGCAAAAGCAAACAAAACTAAATGAAACCAAACAAAACTTAATGAAAGTCAAATAAAACCAAACAAAACTAAATGAAAGCTAAACGAAACTAAACAAAAGCTAAATGAAAGCCGAACAAAACTAAGTAAACTAAACAAAAACTAAACAAAAAGCCAAATGAAACTAAACGAAAGCCAAATGAAACTGAACGAAACTAGACAAAAGTCAAACGAAACTGAGCTGAAGGTAAACAAAAGCTAAACAAAAAATAAACAAACTAAACAAAAGCTAATCAAAACTAGACGAAAGCTAAACAATCCAAATGAAAGTAAGTGAAGGCCAAATGAAACCAGACGAAACACACTCAAGACAAGTACCGAACTGAATCATTTGAGATTGAAACACCTAAACACAAGCTGTTAGTTATTATAGAGGATTCACTACACAGCTTGCACTGCCAGGAATTGGATTTGTGGATTGAATGGACCAAAGTTGTGGACTGCATGGATCAAAACGATCCCGCATTGAGGATAGATGTGTTTTGTACTGCTGATTCAAACTGACATGCCAAGTCAAGGCTCTTTTGTAAAGCCCCCCTCAAAAAGTCTGTCTCTCATTTGACAAAGGTGTTGTGTTCTTTTAATTGGTCTCCAATTGATCATTTTGTCCTCCATTTCAACAAATGCACATGGTGCAACAAGATGTATTGCATAACGCCTTTGTCAGAACTTTGTGGTCTTTGTCGGAAAGCATGGTACAAGCCACAGTGTTGACTTTAGGGACAAAATGTAACTCAAGTGCTGGTTGTCCCAGTATTAGGCAGAGTGTAAAAAGGTCTCTGTACTTCCATCCCATGGCAGTGTAAGAGGATTGCTTAGTGTCTAGCATCAGTCCAACTATCTACAGAAGCATTTATTACTGCAAGGAAATGTTCTTTTTTGACATTTGACATTTACATTGACAGAACCGGGTGATCATTTCCAAATTAACCTCACTTGAACCTCAGAATTTAATAAAAATTTGTTGTTTCCTCAGATTGTCCTGGTTTTCATGTGCACCATGTTTTGTAAGGTTTGTACGTTGTGTTTACAAGACATAGGCCAATTTATCGGATACCAAAATATACCAAACCTTTTCAGAAGTATGTTAACATTACAATTTCAGTTATTTAATGAGTAAATAAATAAATAAATGTTATCTAGGTTTTAATTTGAGTGAGTTTGACAAGGGCCAAATTATGATGACTAGATGACTGGGTCAGAGCATCTCCAAAACTGCAGCTCTTGTGTTCCCGGTCTGCAGTGGTCAGTATCTATCAAAAGTGGTCCAAGAAAGGAACAGTGGTGAACCAGCAACAGGAACATGGGTGGCCAAGGCTCACTGATGCACGTGGGGAGCGAAGGCAGGCCTGTGTGGTCCTATTCAAAAGATGAGTTACTGTAGTTCAAATTGATCAAGAAGTTAATGCTGATTCTGATGGAAAGCTGTCAGAATACACAGTGCATTGCAGTTTGTTGCATGTGAGGCTGCATAGCTGCAGACCAGTCAAGGTGCCCATGCTGACCCCCGTCCACCGCCAAAAGTGCCAACAGTGGGCATGTGAGCATCAGAACTGGACCACGGAGCAATGGAAGAAGGTGGCCTGGTCCGAAGAATCATGTTTTTTTTACATCACGTAGATGTCCGGGTCCGTGTGCATCACTTACTTGGGGAAGACATGGCACCAGGATGCACTATGGGAAGACGGCAAGCTGACGGAGACAGTGTGATGCTTTGGACAATGTTCTGCTGGGAAACCTTGGGTCTGCTGGGAAACACTGGGTCCAAAAATGGTTCAGGAATGATTTGAGGAGCACAATGAGTTTGAGGTGTTGACTTGGCCTCCAGATTCCCCAGATCTCAATCCAATCGAGCGTCTATGAGATGTGTTGAACAAGATCGATCCATGGAGGCCCCACCTCGCAACTTACAGGACTTAAAGGATCTGCTGTTAATATCTTGGTGCCAGATACCACAGCACACCTTCAGGGGTCTAGTAGAGTCCATGCCTCAACGGGTCAGGACTGTTTTGGCAGCAAAAGGGGGACCAACACAATATTAGGGTGGTGGTCATAATGTTATGCCTGATCAGTTTATGTTGTAGTCACAGAAGATGTCTAGTCAAGTGTGTGGCAACACCATTTTCTTTATTCAGAGTACGATGTGTCAACATCCAGCATGACAAATATTGTACAAATTTCACAATTTAAAAATGAAAAATCACTGTAACTTGTGATCTCACACATTTATAGTAAAATTAAAACAAATTCATGCTGAATCGTACAAAAATAAATCAAACTCCAGTTCCACAGAGAGCACGATAGTTTATACAAAATCCTGTCTTCATTGATGATTAAACAAATTAACCTTGAAATGAAGAATTTCAGATAAATAAACTCATGAATTCACAATAATTCATATGAAAAATCGGCAATCGAATATGTGACTTCTTTCATCTTACCTTGAGTAATTAGTCACATATATGTAAAAAAAAAAAAAAAAAAGTATTATGCACCGACAGTAAATGAGCAGCATGTTTGTGCTTAAATTCCCATTTCCATTGTACCATGACGATAATCAATTCAAAAACTGATACTAGCTATTTCTCTATCGAAAGCATTACTATATTAGCAAAAAGCTGCAGATGTGATGCTGTGCATGAATGATGGAGCCCTAAAAAAGGACTGATTAGTACAATGGATGATATCCAGTGAAATACAAGCACCTTTGCATTAGCTCTCAATAAGGTATTAACAAGGTTGCTACAGCTAATAGTACAATGGAAATTAGGGGTGCACGTAATGCCGCAACACCCCCAAACTCTACCGCTGACTCGAACAACCGATCCCATTGCAGTGGGAGTTTTGTTTTGCTTTTTTGTTTTTTTTTTTGTCCTTAAAACGCTTTATTTCGATTGACTAGTCTTTAATGATTTTGTACAGTGATTAGACATAAAGTGCTGCTGGGGATTATTTTGTATGATATAGAACATACTCAACGAACTAGCATTGTTATTTAAAAATGCACAATATTTCTCGTAAAGATATTGTCCTCATTAATATTTCAAATCCCTGTAATCTCTGATCTCCTCAAATTGCTCAACGTCTGTCATCACGCCTTCCTCGTGCCACGGAGACACCTGGAGATTGCACATCGACCGAAGGTGGGATAAGTGCAAATAGTCTTCTGGCACAAAAGTGGGGGGCAAACACCCTGTAGGTCCCGTTTTCATTGTCTATATTCTTTACAGATTCCTTCTGCTATATTTTCCATACTGTACAAACATCCGAGCATGGAAACAAACGTGTCCCTGCGCAGCACTGTATACAGGAACAAAATGAAACTCATAGAGCATTGTCTGTCTCTAAACCTAATTTTCACCTTTCTGTCCCTTTAAAACATTTGTATTAAAAGATTTATATAAAAATCAATCATTTACATATAGTAAAAAGATTCTGTAGCTTCCACTGTTTACAAACATGAAATTGCATATACCCACCACATAGATTGCATCTCTTTTTTATACACATGGTTAAGTCATATATTGCTGAGACAGTTCCATTCCGGCTACTGTTATTTCAAGAACAGACCAAATCAAGACGCGATGTTTGGAGCCGCTATTGCCGATACATTGATACAGATTAAATGACAAAGCCACAAAGAATCAAAGCTTTTGCATTTTGAAGCGTTAACAGGGTCTCCACCATTAGCTTTCTGTGTCATGACGTTTACCATAAAACATTCACATGCCAAAGCCATTTCTACGATCGTTGTTTTTAACACCAACTCTTTTCCCCCATATCTTTTTTATTGATAGCTGATATTAAAAGAATAGTTTGCCCAAAAATAATAATTTGATGAAAAAGTACTCACCTTCAGGCCTTCCAGGATGTAGATAAGTTTGTTTCTTCATGGTAACAGATTTGGAGAAATGTGTCATTCCATCACTTGCTCACCAGTGGATGCTCTGCAGTGAATGACTGCCATCAGAATGAGTGTCCAAACAGCTGATAAAAATGTGCATCACTGTGATGTGTTTATCAGCTGTTTGGACTGTCATTCTGACAGCACCCATTTACTGCACAGCGTCTCTTCGTGAACAACTACACATGCTATTAATGCTACATTTCTCCAAATCTGTTACCATGAAGAAACAAACTTATTTACATCTCAAATGAGTGCATTTTTCAGCAAATTTACACTTTTGGGTAAACTATTCCTTAAATGATAAAAAAGAAACACTTGCCATTTCAGAAATGGCACAAAACATCTTTCAGATGATTAAAAAATGTTTAGTGGCTACCTTTTTCCAGTTTATGACACTCTTTCAGCAAGCATCAAATAATGTTCAGTAGTGGCTGCATTACTGTTCAGAAATATACACTAAAAAGGTGCATCAATGAGCAGCGAGAAGGATGATTCACATTACATTAGCCAATATGAAAACGCACAAAATGTGAATACTTTCAAAAACTATTTTGCAGATCATTATTTTTTTGTAAAGCAAGGCAAGAAAAAAACAAAAGAAAAACCATGTTTAGTCAGCATAACACTTTTTAAAAGAACATGAATTTAACACTGTTTGATAAACTACAATAGCAAAGCATGAGGCATCCCATATGATTGTTATGATTTTTTTTTTCTGGAAGTGTCTTCTTTCCCCCGTAATTCTTCATTTTAGGAAAGTTTCCCCTTCATTCTGAGATGCTAGACTTGAATGCCTTGTACCGCTTGTTTTATATTTTCTAGCAGGGCCTTGTTCTCTGGACTCTGATAGTGATCTTGATTCGTGTACATGTCCGTTAGCGTGGTCACATATGCGTCAAAGTTCTGTTCGCTCATCGGCTCCTGTCAAACACAGAGGAAAGCACCTGTCAAATGAAATACAGTTATGTGGAAGATGATGACAAAACATGAATCTGGGTTATGCACTTTTGAGAATTAAGTCATAAATTCTAACCCAATTATTGTTGTTTCTATATGCAATTCACCAGATGCGTAATTAGAATTCAAGAAGAGAGAATTAAAATCGATTGAAATTTGAAGAAATTATTGTAACTGCCGTAAATGCAGTTCGGCTATTTGCAGTCATTTTTCATAATTCACACTGTTTTAAATGGAAACTTCTTAATGTAAATATTACACTTAATATTAATAGAATAAAAAATATGCCTTTTTTATTTGTAATTTCTAATAAAAATGTTTTTAAAAATGTTTGTAATTTCTTTTTTTTTTAAGGAAGGGATCTAAAAATAGTGTGGTGGACACTGGTTTTGCTACTATATGCAAAATCAAAGTAATGCGTGTTAATTGCTTTGACAATATTAAATTTAGTTTTGAGATATTTCATAAAATCACACATATTGTGTTTTAGGGAAAATATAATAATAATAGCATCTTTTGTCAAAAAAGTTATGTAAATGTTTTTTGTCACACTTTGTGTGACTATGATTTCAAATTTTATTTTATATTTAATTTCTTTCATTGCAATTCAACATCTGGTGTGTGATTTTAATTTCAGTTCAAATGGACAGTTGTGAACTTGAAATTCTTACATTATAATTTTTGCCAACCCTAATATGAATTCTGGAGTTTTAAACAACTTGTTGCAGCCACAATAAAACCTTCATTAAAAGGAACACAATGCAGAAACATCTCAAATATCTGTGGTAAACATTATTTATTCAATCGATTCAGTCCTAAACGGAAATGGTTGGAATTGGTAGCGTTCCGTAATAAGAAAAAATGTGTGCAGGACTGAAGCTGACTGAATGCTTATTAAAAATTGATTCAGTAAATATGAATCGGTATTAAGCATGAACAACAAAACCTATTCAGGTGGACATGGATGAATGAAAGAATAAATCAATAATGATTTTCAGCATGACTAACACTGTGCTCAGCCACTTGAAAACTGAACGACATAAACAATATAGTATTCAAAGCATACAAATATTCATATGCAATGGAAAGGATAAGAGGTAAACTGTGGTCTTACTCTCTGATGTAAACAGCTGTTATGTCTAACTGGAGGCTCTTTGTGAAGTGATTTCTAGAGGTAAAAACAAAAGTACATTAGCTTACAGCAAATAACAGGCTCAGTACATACAAGACCTGGCCACTTCTGTTTTACCACCCAATTTAAGAACACATCCGGAAAAAACCTTTGTTTGTTTTGCAATTTTTTCAAAGATGGTGACAAAAACAATAATGTGATGCTACATGATGAAATTGTCTAGTCAAAGCAGTTATTAGGCTGTTTTGCACTAACATTTTGAATATAAAATGGATAAGCCACTGTTATTCATATTTCATAAGAGTGACACAAGTTCATCTCAGGCCATTTATCCGTAAGCTGGTTCCCTGAAAAAGCAGGAATGAGATGCTGTTCTTCATTAACGCTGATAAGAACATGCTTTGTTCAACCGGTTGTGAAGGATGTGTGTCAGCCACTCCAAGAATTTGCTGTGAGAACCTCAGTCAGTGACGTAATTGGAATGTTTGCACATGAGAGGTTATAAACAGACATGAAACAGATGCACCTTCTTATACCTTTGTCTGAAGAGACATCTAGAAACGCCCCACAGTGTGGCGATGAGGCGCAGCATCTTGTTCCCACTTTTTCAGGGAACAGGGTTACAGTCAATTAATTCGAGACATTCCTTATGAACACTCAATGTTGCGTTTCATCAACGCTGACGAGAATACCAATGCTGCCACACTGGAACGTGTGAAATGTGTGTGCACAAATATTGGAGAGGTCTCAGACATGACCTTGGGATGCTGACTCAAGGACAAGTGAGACCGGAGTTTGGACATCCAAACTATAGAACCTGATGAACGTATGTGGGGAGGACCAGCTTGCCACAACACACACTTGACACACACAAAAGCATCTCTCACCTAATGTAACATTGTTTACCTAGTGGCAGCAGCCCTCCAGTTTCGGCCCCTGAATGCAAATGAAAAGATGCTCTGACGCAAGCCACTGGCTGGTACGATGGACATAAATCTGAAAAGCACAAACTGGACACAGTAAGTGAAGTCTTTCTCGACCAGATGCATGGTTGAGAATGGAACTTTAAGAAGATAATTAGTCCAAGGGCAAAGTCTGGCAAGACTGACAGAGCCTGTAAATCCCTAATTATCTTTAAAGAAGTAATAGCCATGAGAAAAACATCTTTAGAGTCAGAAGACTGACTGGTACTGACTCAGAAAGAAGGTGTCCCACCAGACCAGACAGCTAAGTTCCACAAAAGAACAGTGACAACCGCTTAGCTCCACGAATGACTAAAGGGTGCTACAATCAGAGCATGCCTAGCCAAAACAGTGGCCATATGGACACTGAGAGTACCAGGATAATTACCTGAGGACAGTCCTTCTTGCAGGAACTCCAGCACTGAAGCAGCTTGGCGCTGAACTGGGTCTGCATGGTGTATCATCCACATACTTTCAAAAATGTGCCATTAGAGGGCATTACTATTTCTAGTCGAGAGAGGCCTAGCACTTAGTCTGTACAAAGAAGCCCAGCATCTGTTAGCTTATCCCCTTCAGGGGCCAGACATGCAGGTTCCAAAGCTCGGGCCGGAGATGAAATATCGCCCCCTGCGCCTGAGATAGGAGATCTCTCCTGATCGGAATTGCCCATGGCGAGCCAACGAGGAGGGATATTTGGTCTGAGAACCACAATCTGGTCAGCCAATGAGGCGCTAAGAGGCAAGACCCTGGGGGATATGCGTAAGACGCAATCTGGGGCACTTACATGCCGTCACGGCAAGACCCAAGGGAGCTGGAAGAGTCAGAGAGAAGTTGAAATGAAGGAGAGGAAATTGTGCTGTCTAATGTGAAGAGAAGAGGTCCACCACTGCTTCATAAAATTTTACCCAAATTTGTCTCACTACTTTGGAGATTCCATTCCCTGTGTGTTACAGCTTGTCTGGACAGCAAGTCTGCTCCCACATTCATATACCTCGTAAAACCCCATAAACTGCCCTGAGGGACTGTTAGTTGTCCTGTGCTTAAAGCAGAACCCGCTGTTCTAGCCTGTTCAGGCGGCACAACCGCAGTCCATCTTTGCAATTTACGTAGGAGACTACCACAGTGTTGTCCACTCACACTATGCTAACTTCTTAAATGCTGGAGGAAGTATTTCAGGGCACGAAATACAGCCATCCTTTCGAGGCAATTGATGTGCCAATCAAAAAGATGATCTCTCCATTTTCCTTGGGCTGGACGGTCATCTAAAACCGCACCCCAGCTTGTGAGGGAAGCATTTGTTGTTACCTGGTCTAAACCACACAGAAATAGTACAAAGCCCATAGCACACAACCTTTATATGCCTCTGGGGACTGGCCCTTGGATGAAATCCCCTGGCACTGAACCACAACTGAAACAGTCTCACGAGCAGGAGGCTTTAAGTTACACCATATATGCAGCCACCATGAGACCTAAAACTTTTTGAAAAGTAATGGACAGTGGCCAAGCCTGATAAAGTAGACTTTATCGTTATTATCGCGGGAAGACTAAATCTTATAGTGGGGAAAATTTTTACCGTTGTATAACAAATGATAAGATATGGCCCATCCCTATTTGACGCACATGTTTCACAACTGGTCAAAAAAAGCATGTTCTCATCAGTGTCAATGAAACACAGCATCGAGTGTAGCTTCGAGTGGAACAGTGAAGTACTACACGAATAGTTTACTATTTAATTTATAAGCATATACATTTTCAACCTATTTTAAAGGGCTTAGGATTAGTAGTGATAAATAACTATTAATACTTTGCAAAGCAATGGTGTTGAGGGTAATAGTTTGCAGTGGTTACAACACCAGTAATCTGGAAGCCCTTGTGAAAAAGAATTACACTTCAGCATGGAAATAATATACTTTAAAGGGAAATATTTAAAGGTGAACTAAATAATGTTTTTGGACACTTGGTGTCTAAAATTAAATACACAGTATACACATATAAATACAGTTTAAATTTATATTAAATCCAGTTACGTGAACTTGAATTCTTCTTGACTCACTCAAGCAGGACTTAAGTTCAACTTTTCTACTGTCTTCTGCAAGTTAGTACATTTAAAATGTATTAACTTTAATATTAATGAACAAACTACATTTAAAATTATAATTAAGTACTTGTGCTTTATTTTAGTTAGTCAAAATAATTGTACTTTTTAAAGTCATGACAAAAGATTAACAAAATATAATGCTTTAACATTTACTATAAAGTACATAACTTTTAATTTGACATTATTACTTTTTAAAAGTGTACTTAAGTGTGCTTAGAAACATAGTCATGAAAGTTTCTCTCTTTGAGTGCACTTATGTGGCCTTTGATTTTTTATTCATTTTATTCATTTTCAACTAATATTATGTTATCAGCAAGAAGAGTGTAGTACGAGTGCACATTCAAATCAATTAAGTATACTTCTTTTTCACAGGGGACTGAGGTGGGAAAATGTGATTGCGTTGAAGTTCACCAATAAACATTTCAAAATAAGTGGAAGTGGAAAGAGAGAAAGAGAGAGAGCTTCATTTAAATCTGTTAAGACACAACCCATCAGCATTGTCGAAGAAACTGAACACAAAATGAGTGAGCCATGTCATCTTAAACTCCTATAGACAATAATCAACACGTTGTGTGATTAATGAAATACACATAAAATAATATCAAAGCCACAGCAACTCAAATATTAACACAAACTCAGTACAACTGACTGCAAATCAGTTTTTGGTTCGCCACTGAGTTTAACGAAACATGACAATCAGTGAACAAGCTATGGAGATTCAAATTTCTTTAACAAGTTGGGATGAGATGAATGAAACTTCTGATCAGAATGTCTTCGCTTCTAAATCTGTGGGACCATCTTATGTTGGTTTATGTAGTTTTTAAAGCAGAGCTGGTAACATTTAACAACCAGGCATTAAATATGCACAAATTTAGATCACACCAATTAACTCCTACAATTTTCCACCTATGGACTAGTTTGAAATGACTCTAGTCGTCATATTGCTGAAGATTATGCTGAACTGCTGATAACTTTTCTAAATAAACAGACTAATAAGCAATATGCTCTTTGTCCACGACTTGTCCTCTATCGGTTGGGGATGGTGGCCCTTACCATATGAGGTAGCTGGATATTAGCTAAACTGTTAATCAGTGAATGGCTGAGGTTGGCCAGCTCATGCAGGAGAGATTCATTTTGCTGTTCAATCACCTTGTTTTCTTCCTCTAAGGACTTCAGATTAGACTCCATTGTGGTAATCTGCGGGACATGAATTGGCAGATGTGTTAATTCTATTGTTTTCATAACATAACACCATGAAATATTATCTTGTT
>JAHKKF010516185.1:44075-61876 GCA_019740295.1 Labeo calbasu
ACGACTGAAGACAGAAAGACATGAACATCTTGGATGACAAGGGGGTGAGTAAATTATTTGTGAATTGTTGTTCTGGAAGTGGACTTCTCCTTTAATGAAATTAGGTACACTTTATGTGTAATTTATAAATATGGTTAATGTGAATTAATTTGTGTTGAAACTTGTATTTAAATATATTTGCCATTATACATTTGTAATGACAAAGTTGTAATTTAGTACATTTAAAATATATTAACTTTAAATATAATAACGGATAACACACTACAGTTCAACTTAGGGCTGTCACGATTCCTTGGTTAAATTCGTGTACTCGATTCTACAAAAATCCTCATCTGCATTTTGCCCGTGTCGACTACCTGGCAAAAATAAATAAATGAATAAATAAATAAAATCATGAAAAGCGTTATTAGACCGTTCAGAAGGCTGCATGAAACATTAAAACAATTTAAAAATCATGATAAAGCACTGTGCTATTGTGAATTCACAAAGGCTGCCATTCAATTAAATAAATATATGAGCTGCGGATTTAACATGTGCTTTATTTATATGTATGTAGGTTAAATGCATCTCAGATCAGCTCCGTTCACAGAAAATGCTGCTTCACACAAACACTTATCATTTACATGCATGGGCCGTATCAAAATCCAACTCTGCATATGCTGTGAGCCTGAGTTGCTTATAATGTTCTTCTCGGAACAATGTGCACCAGATTTATCATTTATAAACCTGCACCATCACAGGAGAATACATCATTATCTTTCTATTTATGCAAACTGTTCATTATTAAACCATCTCTATGAGTTTGAATGTTTTGATGTCCACGCATTCTTGTTCAAGAAATGACAGTGGCTATAACGTTTCAATCATAAAGACGTGAAGTAGGCAATATTAAAGTTTAAATGGACATTTGAATTAAATGTTGTTTTGTCAATATTAAACAAGTATTAAATTGCACTGCAAAATGTGAAACAGCAATTGTCAGGATGCTGGTGTCCTCAGCAGGCATTTGTTATAATACATAATGTACATAAGTTGTAATTATACTGTTTTATAACATTATGTATTTTAAATGTTTTGTTCAATAAAACCATATGATTACTTGCTTTGCCATTTTATTTAAACCAATTTTTATTGCATTATTGCTATATATGTATTTAAAGTCATTTTAAATTGTGTATTGATTGCTTAGGTCTATTTTTACCACAAAAAATTATCTTCAGAATAATCGACTAACCAAAATAATCGTTAGTGACAGCCATAGTACAAATTATAATAAAATATTTTACAGATACTATAATATGTTAATAAACATAGACATCTCACTTTACACTTACAGTAACTGGCTTTTTATTTTATTAATATTACATTATCTGCAAATACATTTATTTTTTTTTCACAAGGCCGTATGTGCACTTTACCTTCTGTGTGAAGCATAGTTGCCAGTGATATGTCCCGAGCCATCACAGCCCGGGGTCGGGCACCTGGGACAGAAATACACCCTGTTACTGCCCAGCATGCAAAAGAGCAGCCTTGACTTAACATTAAAAGCACTTTCAGAAAAATCAACATTAACTCACAAAACAGCCTTTCTACAAACCTTCCAAATAAAACTCATGATTTGTTAAATAAAGGTAAAACATGAAATTGAAATGGAAGAAAAAAGCTTCACAGCCTGAGGCAGTGCATTCATTACATCCACAATAAAATAAAAAGTATCCAATCCAAGTATCAGATAAAAAACTGCTGTAAGCTTCTTTTTAACAACTTTTTTGTTTTTCGTAATACAATTATGTATTCTCTGTGACAAGTATGGTGTGATGCAAATCACATGACGATATGTGTCAACTAAGGTAATTATTATCCATTTAACGGGCCAGGAACAATACGTTTCGAAATAAAAAATGTCATGGGTTAAATAGGTCATATATATATATAAAATACTCCATTATATATTCAAATTATAAGCATATCATAAATTTCAAACTTACTGTGACCCTCTTTCTCTGTTGAAATAATATCAATCAGCAATGTAGACATGACACATAACTACATATTTATGACTGAAGTAATATTTCAAGATTAAGCTACTGATACTCATATTTGTTGAGCATTAATCTAAATTTTGGCTTAATTTCCATATTGTTGCACTGCATTATCTACGTTGGCCTGGTTTGAAGTAGAATAGCTTTATGTTTTTGAAAACAACAGTTTGATCCTTACTTGAGTTCTTGTGAATTGGTGGTCATCATACTCCGAATGCTTTTGTCTGCTAAAGGACAACCTGAAAGACTAAAAGATTGCATACGCAGATGTTAGTGAAACAAAACAGTGGTTGGACATGCTACTAATACTAAACAACAAACACACAGACACAATCCACTCAGAAAACACTGCAAATGCAATAAAGCCAAGTGGTGCAAGTGGAAGGGATTTATTGCTCTATATTTTAACCCTCTGAATAGCAAAGCATTTTTTTTCTTTGAAATTAGTACTTATCCCTGGTGAAATATTCAAAGGGTTAACATGGAGAGGCAATCTCTGATAACTTTCCGACAGCATAGTTGAAGTAAGCTGAAAACAATAAATTCATCGGACTGAATCCACCATTAGAAAATGGAGTCACACCTTCTATGTGAGGCGTAATTACCGGTTACGTGACCACTCCCATCACACCCTGGTGTTGGACATCTGTCTCCAGAAAAAATAGACAGAATGAAAGGCCAAAATCCAAAACATAAGAAAGGAAACAAAATATATTACCAAAAGTAAAAAAAAAAAAAAAAAAAGCCTGGTAAAAATGGCAACACTTTAATCGAGTCCCCACATGAGCTTTACAACACCTTTGTGTGCATTACAGGGGTACGTGTTAGAAACATTAAAAGACCAGAAATGGTTTTATTAGGGCTGCCAATTTGTTTACATTTTTGATCAGATGAATTATATGATATGTTAATTAATTAAAGTAGTCAGTAACTTTCAACCACAATAACGCTTTTAGATTATAGTATTTCTGTCTGAAATCAGAGATGCTACTTACTGAAATTGAAGCATGGCCTACATTTCTTTACACTGTTGCTTAAATGTCTGCCAATTTAAGTTGAGAAACTCAAATCAGACTCTTTGACAACTATGTTTTCCACTTAAGACAACTAATTAGAGGTTAAAGTGTGTAGCGCTGAAACCCTATTAGAATTGTTAGAATGGTCAAGGATCAGCAATCTCCACATCAAACTGATCGTGCAGACCAAACTGTAAGTCACAGAGCCTTGAAACTTGGAGGGATGGTAGGACTCACACCATCAACAAGGCTTGCCCCAATCGGCCTGACGGGGGCGCTACAGTTTTCAAAAGTACAAAATCGCTCATAACTCCTAAAATAACTCAGTCGCAGACTCAAGAGTCTTATGTCGTTGGAATCCTTGGCTCATGTCGGACAAAACACATGCCGGATTTAATTTTTTGATTTGATTGTGAGCTTGGCAGAATTTTGGGATATTTTTTTTTTTTAAAAAAAACCTGCTATTGCAAACTAGTCCTAAGTTTTTCGCCTGAATGGAACAAAACCAGCGCATAAATGTTCTCTGAAGAGTGAATATAAATAATTATCAAAAAAAAAAGTTGAACTTTTGACTCACTGTCGCAAAAGGACACCAAAACTTTCGAAAAGGGGGCAGGGCCACTTCTAGTAAAATGTCTATAACTCCTAAATGGAATGAGATATCTCCGCCAAACTCAGAACACGTATGTAAGAGCTCAATCTGAGGTTACACACACAAAAAATTGCAGAACTCAGCCACTTGCTGACATTAAAAGAGGGAAATATCTTAAAAATCGCTATAACTACGCAACCATTTTTCCTTTCAGCATGAAAATCGCTGTGAACGATCGTGGTCCGAAGTGTCACAACTGTTTGTAAGGACATTTGCATATCTAAAAAAAAACATGGCTGCAATTGATCAATGAAGTTTGAGCACCGATTAGACAAGGTTAACGAAGGCTGATTGGAAGAAACTCTGTGGGCCTGTTTGACTTGTGGCCCCAAAGGTCTGTGAGAAATTTGAAAGAAATCTGCCACTGGGGAGCGATATCGCATTTTTCAAGGGCGTAAACAAGTGTATATTCATATCGAAAGATAGAACTCATCATTCCAGACAACTTTGCCTCAAGAACCACTGCTGTCAATCAAATTGTTTGTTAAATGATTGAAAAGATGTAAAAACTAATGCTAGGTTTTTCCCTCAATCTGGAAACAAACACTGTGGTACAATATTCTGGACTCTCTCAACGATAATTATCAAAAAAAAAAAAATGTTAAAAATGTACCCTTTGGGAAGCTATAACGGGGTCGTTTAGAAAAGGGGCCTGTCCATATTTACTCAAAATCCTATAAAGCCTAAAGGAAAACTCAAAACTTCACAAAACCTGCTGAGCACATGTGACAGGTGATTCTAAAAAAGCGTACAAAGATTGGATAACATCTGGCGCTATAACAGTCATAAATGCTAAAAAACATAATATTTCTATTGTAAATTACCTGTATTTGCCAAAAATGCTTTTTTAAATAATTGATTTAATGGTTACAGGCTTGCTAAATAATGTCTTTTTTTCATATGTGCTTAAATACCTTAAAGCAAAGTTAGTATTTTCATTAATGCTTTTTGAGAACTCTTACTTACAAAAAACCAACCATTATCATTATCATATTTTCTTACATTTTCTTTTCAAACAAAAATGTTGTAATATATGTAAGACTACATTATAAATATAATACTGTATATCTAGATCTAAAGCCAAAGGATTGCTTGTTTCATTATTATATATTGTCATATCACACAGCCCTAAGGTTTTATGTTAAAGAATACAGGCATTATAGATACAACATTATTACTTTCTATAAAGCTGTTTTGAAACTATGCGTATTGTGAAAAAAGCTACATGAATCATTATCATTAAATGAATGTGTTAAACTGACAGCCCTAATTCACATACCTGTTTGGTTCAGTAACAGTCTATGCACCGGTGCCTAGTTGAACTTCAACTCTGATTGACTGTTAACGCAAAGTGTTGCCCAAATATCTATGATGTTGTTTTTGTCATTTTCATTTCTAGTTCATTGTTTCCAGTTTAGCTTCACTGTCTGCAAGAGTGTGTGAGTCCTAAATCACATCACATCCTAGAGAGAAGCTGAGCCATGAACAGCTCGAATGAAATGATGTTTTAAATCCATAAAGCATTATAAAAATAAGTGTACTCGGCGTCCTGACTCTACGGTTATGTCAGATCGTGTGGCATGCAGTAGTGCTAAGCTCTAAAACAGACAGCAAGAGAAGATAAAGCAGAGAAGCAGAACAGGAGGAGACAGGTGAAGACAGAGGTGTGTTGAGTGATTACGCCATTCCCCCGTGGTGCTTACGTTATCAGGTCCTTTTTGCTTTCTTTGCAAGGCGGGAATTTCGGTTTGGGACTGGGAATGCCGACATCAGTAGTGTATGCGCTGTCCTCTAAAATATCCTGGAAAGGATCCAGATCATCAGACTGTAATGACAAAGCCAGAAAGAACAGAGAAGGAGACCTGTTAGTATTAATTGATTTCATTAAAAATATAATTTTGAACTGCTTAGAATTTCTCAGTTCAGGTATCATTTTATATACGTATTGATACATGTTTCAGAACCTGCAACCTTTGTTTTTTCTCCAAATTACAGCCTTTTAAAGGTAGCAATGTAAAATTACTATTCACAATGATACTGTTGTGAAATATTATTACAATAATTTAAAAAGAACTGTTTTTTTATTTGAATGTATTTTAAAATGTCATTTATTCGCTTGATTCAAAGCTGAGTTTTCAACATCTTTACTCCAGTCTTCAGTGTCACACAATTCTTCAGACATCATTCTAATATGCTGATTTGCTGCTCAAGAAACACTGATGATCATCATGTTAAAAACACTTCTTTTGCTTTTTTGGTAACACTTTAGAATACAGTTCTATCATTAATGAATAAATACAAAGGAACACATGACTTATGCACTATTAACATTCTAGCAAACAAACCTTACATATACCTCAATAGCTTACAATGATTTCAGTCATTGCTACAGAGTTATCATGATCTTCACTTTAGAATACGGATCCAAACAATTAGCAATTCCTTCTGAAGTATTTGGTATTACCTGAGTCATTACTAGTGGGTTACCATGATCTTTACTTTAGAATGAATTATACATTTTGCATCGTTCACATTAATTATGAACCTGTATATAGTAGTTCTTAGTAGTTCTTTGGGACCTATAAAAAAATAGTAGTTACTGATTAGCTAATAGTGAACTACCACTTTCAACTGAGCACTATGTCTTACTGATTCGTTCATCAGAGTTTCTTGTTAGTCAATAGTAGTTACTAGAATGTTAATAGTGCATTAGTCATTTGTTCCTGTGTAGTTATTCACTAATGACGGAGCTGTATTCTAAATTGTTACCTTTTTTATTTTTTTGTGGAAAAATATGTGCAATGTGTGTCTTTTTACATGATTATTTGATTAATAGAAAGTGCAAAAGAACAGCATTTCTGTTTTTACTGTATTTAATATTAAATTAATGCATCCTTGCTGAATAAAAGTAGTAGTCGAAAAAAATTAAAAATGTCTTAACCCCACACTCTCAAAGAATGAGTATGTGAAATGCAACACATTATGCTTATGATAAACTTTTACAATATTGTTTACAATAATGTATTATTATTATGATACATCGTTGTCCCGTGACCTCATCACACTGCTTATATATGCTTTGTTATAAGGTGCACATTATATCCTGATATTCCATCCATAAAGAAAATGTGCTCGCTGCAGAAATAGTAACAGAGTGGTAGTATGCTATTCTGAACATAGTTTGATGTGTCCGATAGCAGCTGTTTCTTCCACTTCCACTCTTTCTTCCACACCGCCTGTCAAACATCAATGCATACTCATTTATACCAGCAAAGAGGCACAACAATAACCTGCAACAGGCCAAAGATCTGTCTTTAGAAAAAACAAACAATTTACCAAAATAAAAAAAAAAAAAAAACACATTTCCACATGAAAAGTGAGACACTTCTGCACACTTAGAGACATTCAGCCCGTTCTCAGAAGGTGCCATTGTGCCTGAAGATTTTTGGGATTTGAACATCATTTTAAGGAAAGGTTAATGTTAAACTTTCAACTTTTTTTTAACATTAACATTGCATTTCTCACAGTGAGCATCATGGTGGAGGAGCAAACTCACTACTATTCTACAAATACTACTGTTGTTGTGTCACAGAATGCAAGAATGTAGTCACTTGAAACTAAATTATGCAGTTTATTAATACAGATAATACCTATTTGAACATTTACTTCGGTGTTTTTGGAGATGTGAGCTCCAGGGCATCAACAGCCGTCTTACTTCAGCCAATTCTTCTGGAATTTGCCGCTGACTCTGAAGTCTCTATAGTGGTTAAACATGAGATATAATTCACATTGGCTACATATAACGGGCAGTCTTCTGTCTCAATAATCTATTATTTGTTCCAGAGCAAATAGTTTTAGCTGAGTGCAACGTTTCATAACTTCATCCTTTTATATAAATTTAATGCTGTGTCAGAGCGTTACCTTTGTACTCGACTAAACTGCATAACAACTTTTATAATGGCTGACTTCGTTTTATTAAATATTATTGTTCAATAAATAATATTTTATATAAATTGTAGTAGCATTTAATTACATTATTTGGTATTGAGAAACAGTCTGAGTGTGAGCAATGGTGATTTTGGTTACATTGTCATTATGATTCAGTAATGATGTTGAAAGAGAGTGAAACATGGTTGTAAACAAGGTGCTTACATTTTGGACAATACTATGCTTCCCCCATTTTGTGTTTTTGTATTCCAGCATGACTGTGTTCCAGTGCACAATACAAGGTCCATAAAGACATGGTTGGATGAGTCTGGCTCAACCTCATCGAACACCTTTGAAATTGTGAGCCAGACCTTCTCGTACAACACCAGTATGTGCCTCACAAATGTTCTACTGGTTGAATAGGCAAAAATTCCCACAAAAAACACTCCAAAATCTTGAGGAAAGCCTTCACAGAAGAATGGAAGTTGTTGCAAAGGGGGAATCGACTTATAATAATCAGTGCTGGGGGTAACGCATTACAAGTAACGTAGGTTACGTAATATTATTACTTTTTCCAAGTAACTAGTAAAGTAACGCATCACTTTTTAATTGACAAGAAAATATCTGAGTTACTTTTTTCAAATAAGTAGTTTCCCCCCAATTTATTGTTTAAAAGCTCGTGAATAAAAAGAAATCGGGAGTAAGATGTTAGTTTTAGAATAAATGTGAACATGCATTAATTCATCTCACTCACAAAAACAGATTCAGTATTCCTCAGAATGAATAAAAACAGTGAAATTCAACTCAGAATATGACGCAAACCTGCAATAATTAAATACGTTAAATAATACAAATATCCTTTATGCATTAAATACCATTTCATTAACCGATGTCTTTGCTGCCGACCTTCGATGATGCAGTTCATCCATACTAATAAGCAAAAATTACTCAAGAAAATCTAACATTTATTTTCCTTTTTTTATTGCTGAAGAGTTGATATTTTTTCTTCTGCGGTCTACTGTACAGACGTACTTTTCTCAATTACTTTTACTTTTCTTTCATTACTTTTCTCAAAGCCTGAGGCATTTGGTGTGAAAAGGCTTTTTACATTTGCCAAAAATAGAACTTTTTAAAGTAAAAACAAACAATCAAGCATTGCTCAGATTTAAAAAGTAACACAAAAGTAAAGTAACGCATTACTTTCCATAAAAAGTAACTAAGTAACGTAATTAGTTACTTTATTAGGGAGTAACTTAATATTGTAATGCATTACTTTTAAAAGTAACTTTCCCCAACACTGATAATAATATTAATATCTGTGTATTTATAAAGCAACAACATTAAAGTCCCTGTTGGCGTAATAGTCAGGTGTCCCGGTGCTTATGGATTGATAGATGGATTGATACATTTTTTTATAACAGTACACACAAAAGGATGCAGATGCTTATATGGAATTGACAGACTTCTGCCAGTCTTCTTGACAGAATCACTCACCCAACCATCTGTCAATCAGCTTGCCTTCATTGTCACAGGCAGACATGAAGTCCTTCACTTTAAAAATGCACATTTGTTCCCCGCACCCAATTTGTATGCAAATGGAAATGCATCTGTTGGATGTTAAGAAGTGCACATCAATCAGTCCTTCCACAATTAACTAAGCAGAGGATGTGAGAATGAAGCATCAGTAAAACTTCCAGATTTCAGCAAATGCCTTTAGAACAGCAGGATTTACTGCAAGACTTTGCTGTTACAAAGATAAAAAAGGAAACTGCAGATATAGGTGGAGACGGAAATCAAGAGTGTTGCCGTACACTAGATGGCAGTGTGGTGACGTGACAAAATATGTGTGTGTGTGTCAATGTCCTCTGCAGCTCTGTGTGATCCTTTTCACGTTCCAGGTTATTCAATGAGCTCCTTCCAGAATCATGCCTGTATATAATATTCACTTATTACTGACACAATCATCCATATGACTCAATGTTCTATATGATCATTAAAACACCATCCGGATGAAATGTGAATTACACATTAACTATGACCTATGTAGTACCTTAATCAAGTGTGTGTTGGTGTAGTAATGTGTGTGCTAATAATTAATCCACAACCCTATGTATGAATGACAATATTCAACATTAAGCAAAAAATAAATCATGTCAATTGAGTTTTCACCTGGTGAAACGGAGGAAAAAAACCTAGAAAGCAAACACAGACTTTCAAACAAGCCAGCACAACTCAGGAAATATAAAAATCAAGTCTAATATTTGAATGCAATATATTTGATAAAAATGGCAAATTTGAAGACTACTAACCAACGTAAATCTCTGATCTTCTGAGATTTTACTCAGATTTTACTAGTAAAAGCCTCATCCTCTTTTGATGAAGCATCATCAAGCAGGCTCTATACCTCTGAACAAAACCAATCTCTCTCTCTCTCTCTCTCTCTCTCTCTCTCTCTCTCTCTCTCGTTTCAGTGTGAGCTGGCTTATATACAAGATCCTAAGCTCCTCTCTGCTGATGTGGCTGAGGTGTGTGTGTGTAGGTCAGGTTTTGCCCACATTGCAGGCACCGATTGTCCCCACATGTACAGTAAAACCTGAAATTATATATTGTGGGGAGCAGCCAAAAATCCTCATGAGAAAAAAAAGGCTCAATAAACATACAAATAATGTCCTAATGAAACTGGACAAATGCAAAAAGGTTTATGAGAGTTGAATATAACTCCCTAAATACCCAACTATACTAGCGACTGAATAATAACATGAATATTCCATCATCATTTTCTCATCTTCAAACCTGTATGACTTTTATTCTTTAGTTGAACACAAAAGGTGAATGTCTGAAGAATATCCTGACCCACTTTTTCATATAATGAAAGTGAACAGGGACTAAATGTCATAAATGTAATCTACACAACATATGCACAACATTCCAAGTACATTTCTGTGAAAAATATCCCACAATTATTCACTGATAATTAGGGCTGTAACTACACATGTATTCGTACCGAACCGTCACGGTACTGGCATCTCGGTTCGGTGCATGAGGCCTTACAACGCATACAGGCAATTCACCCTCAATCCAGAAGGGGGCGCCAGCAGTAATGCGACGCTGTTTCATAACGGCCAGCAGAAGAACAGCGAATGCCAGGAGTTGCGCACTTGAAAACAAAGACCACTAGACAGTGACCGTGTGCTGATTCTGAACGTGTCTCTCATTCACAAAGGAGTATAATGTTACTTTAAAGGCTTGCGCACTCAACTGTCTGCGAAATGGAGCTTTGTACTCATGTATCCTACCTCTTTTATTCGGCACAAAACCAAGTATATTTCCATATTTGCAATGCATCCAAATGCTAAACTGTTATTTATTATGTAAATTATAGACTTTGTACTTTGTACGTTCCTACGGTGACACAGTGAGGCGGACGCGCTGATGTTTCGTTCACTGTGTTTTATTTTGATAAAAGTTCCGACTGCGTTGTCAAGCTAGCAATGCTAGGAGCCTGGAACTGATATGTTTTGTGTTTGTGTGCGCCGGCGCGATTACTTCAACTTTCCTCATACCAGCAAAATCAACTTAAACAAAAAACAAATAGAATGTTGCTTTCTGCTATTTGAGTTTCCTTTCTGTCACAAAACTGAACTGAAACTCAGCAAATATAGGCGACGTTACATGTCGCACAGTTTTTCCCTTGTCTAACAGTTAACTAAATTAAATATATTTTAAGTATTTATTCCTTGTATGTATATATGTACTGTAGATTTTATAGCCTATATATGATATAATATTTAGTATTTTCACATGTAGGTGGAAAAAACTGTAAGTTGTACTACTGTCTGTTTATATTAGCACACACACACATACATACATACATATATATATATATATATATATATATATATATAATCCTACTGCTCAAAATAACCCAAAACAACCACTACATGGAATAAAAATACATTTTTGTTGTTGATATGGACTATGTTGATGAGAGTGATGTAGTAATGTTCACTGTGAAACCTGCACTGTGATGTACCTGAGGGCAAACCATCTAATTTTTACCATTAAGAAAAAAAAAAAGTGTTTTAAAGCTGGTTGTTTTGCAGAATGTCACAGTTATATATGCCATGAGAATAAGGCCTGAAGTTAGCAAGAACATTTTAAGGAAAATATAATTATATTTTTTCCTCTTAAACCTTGTCTGTGGTGTAAAAACACCCCTGGCCAAATGCCCCCAGATGACGTCACTTCCCACTTTGATAATTACTGTAGTTACCAAAATATTTGTACTTCATATCAAAAAATTACCTCAACTTAGCACCAGCAAGCTTGTTAGCTAGACAGTTAGCATCAGCTAACAATATTTACTTATTTTCAGTATGGTTATGAACAAACATTCGTATCTGTCTAACTTATTCGGCTAGTTGATCCAAACAATATAAAAATTTATAATGTTAATAAACAATATAAAAACATGCAGGGCTAAATGCGTAGCATTTTAATTAAACTGCTAACGTTACAACAGCGGGGAATATTTTAGCGGAGTTATTTTATTTAATCTGTCTTATTTCAAATTTTTTTTTTTTTTTTTTTTTTTTTACCTAAAACACAGAGACACTGATGTTGATGTGTCTGAATTCAAGCATGTCAGTGGGCTTAAACAGATCACCCTTTACAGCAGATTAATTTCACAGACAATAGACAGTTTTGGCCTAAATATGATTTACAATAATTCATTCTAAAATTTGACATCACTAATTACTTT
Organism: Labeo calbasu; assembly: GCA_019740295.1. Taxonomy (NCBI): domain Eukaryota; kingdom Metazoa; phylum Chordata; class Actinopteri; order Cypriniformes; family Cyprinidae; genus Labeo; species Labeo calbasu. The sequence goes on from JAHKKF010516185.1 coordinate 56,475, forward strand.
TTGCAGCATCACTCGCGCGCTCATAAGATCTCCCGGTTCTTACTTGTGAATTCAGTTCACTGGAGGCTTGCTCTAAACGGATCATTTGAATCAATGAGTTGTTGACTCATTGAAAAGTTCATTGAATAGAATCAGTTTGTTCATGAATCAGACACCGCTTCTGCGTCTTGGAGCTTGTGATATATTGTAAGGAGTAACAACATGTTTTATGAATTTTATTGAAGTAAAAAGTATGATCATACGCTTTGGAATGTAGTGAAGTTAAAGTGAAAGTTAGTCAAAATAAAACTACTCCAGTAAACTACTTTGTTACTGTTCACCACTGTATAAAAGTTGAGTGTCAATGCCATTTAACTCCACTGGTTTTGAAATGTCTGATCAAACATCAAACCTGACACAGTGCGTCTAATGGTATTATATTTAACTACTGAGCCACCACCCATTTACTTTCATTATGGCTATGATGTTGCCAGGGTGTTTCTGTGTTCAGTTTAATACATTAAAAACCTAGCAGTAGTGATTTTTGATTATACACAATAAAATAATTTTAGTTTTGGTTCTGCTTTTGGATGGGATGGATTTTCAAGGACTTGTACAATAGTATCATGCTACATATTCATGTTCTTATCAGTCAGTTCAATCAGTGACATTCACAAAATCACACAGCCTCCAAAACTCGTACACACCGCATGACACGTGTCTGAGCGAGGAGAGCACACACCTAATTATAAAAATATTTAATAGTAATGAAAGGTAATGAAAATCATACATTTGTGGAATAAGAGCACTGGGCCAGAAGGGCCAGTAATGGATAATGTGAGTCTGTGTGTATGTGAGGTTGTGTGTGATGGTCAAAGAAAAAGAGAGAATAAGACCTGATCATCACAATAATTCACAAGTAATCCAAACAAACATACAGCTTTTCGATTCAAAAGACTTTAATTGATTGACAGGAGTGATGTGTGGATCGCTTGTGGATTGTTGTGATGTTTTTTCAGCAAACTTTCAATTTTGGGTCACCTGTTCCTTTAACAAATGTCATTAATATAATATTTATAACAGCTAAGGGGCGTTGTTAGTCACAACATGAAGCGGAGTGCCTAAAACCCCCTTAGCTGTTATAAATTCACTGTAAACCGTGGCTTTACTGGCCTTTCATAAAATGGCTATTCCATATAAGTAGTAAGGTTTCATGAAATTAAACAGATCAAATAAAGTGTAATGATATTAATCAAAAAACATTATTCTTCTGCCACACAATGTAGTTTCTTGGAAACGGCTGTGGTTGCAAGAAAGTGACTGCCAAACAATACAGAGATGTAAACAAAGGTGTATGTCTGTAGAGTCATTTACAATCAGAATCAAACTAGCTAAAACCAGGGCTGAATGCTTTTTAAAACCATTACGACGCATACCTGGCAAGGTTTCATAAACACATAGAAAATGTAGTAATTCATTAATAACAAATAATAAACATAAGTTGTGCAGCAATACTGATGCAGTGAGATCACAGGTGTGTTTATAGAGTATTTGACAACAGCTTTAAATGTGGCTAACCCAAACGTTTTCTATTTTATAATTACACTGTTTTTATGAGATTAATTATTCTTTAACTTCCAAAACTTAGACATTTAACAGTATTTTATGTCCCATTAGATCTGCTACGGTTTAGGGTTATTACAGTTAACGAAAACTAAATGAAAATAAAATAAATATTTACAGATATGTAATAAAATCTGAAAATACTTATTTTATTTCAAGTATTTGCCAAGGCAAAATTTCTCATTTCCATTCAGTTTAACTTTAAGAAATAACTAAATCTAAATAAGCTAAAACAAATAAATAAAAATGATTAAAAACTATACTATTAAAAAATATAAATATAATTAAAATGGAATAACATATAAAAAGAAAACCTATTTCAAAAATATTAAAGAGGTCATCGGACGCTAAGTTCACTTTTACATGTTGTTTAACATTAATGTGTTTTGTCAGTGTATGTACAAATCTACCCTATAATGATAAAAATCCATGCAGTGGTTTTTAACTGATCTGTAAAAATAATATCCCCTTTTTCAAATCGAGCCATTCTCAAATGGCGTCACACCGACAGAGGCCGCTCCCACGATAGTTGATTGACATGAGCGTCTTACCTGAGATCAGTTGTAACAGTCCGACCTCCATGTATTGATGCTGGAGCAGGGATGTAAGTTAGACAGGAAATGAGCAATTGAGGTGTTGTGTTGCTGGATGTAATAATGAACATAGTGGTCGTCATTTACTCCCAACATCTGAGCTGCTGAAGATGCAGTGGATTACGTTTGTTTGCGAAGGGAATGCGCCTCCCGATCTACATATATCTGTCTATGTTCGCGTGAATCATTCATGATCCAGCTTCACTTACAGCAGAAGTGAGTACAAGGTTTTTTTTTTTTTATGAATCTTTGCGATCGCCTTTCCTAATAATGTGCTACTTAGCAAGTTTAGCGGATAAAGTAAACAGGCTCGTCACTTCACAGAGAGAAGAGAGGGGCGGGGCGAGCAGAGCTCATTTGCATTTAAAGCAGCCTCGACCAGAATAAGATGATTTTTGAAGAGCTGATTTTGGCAAGGTAAAAAGGGTGTTGTTTTACACAACCATTGAGAATTTTTAACCAAAGTATATTAGAGACTTTTCATTAAGACCCTAAAGAATCATATCAACTTGTGGAAAATGGGCATCCGATGACCCCTTTAACAAAAACTATAATAGTATATCAATGATTTTAAAACAACAATGAAGTTAATCAATATATACAGGTTTTCCGTTCAATTAATAGGTTACTGTTAAAATTAAGATACGTTGTACTGTCAACTGTCAACACACACACACACACACACACACATACAGGAAAGTCACTGGTCTGGTCACAATGTCATAGAAAATGTTTCAAACGTATCTGAAAGAAAGATATTAACGATTTCTTAAGTTTGTCGGGTTTGAAGTGATAAAACAACAAATTTAACATTGAAATGAGAATATTTTGACACTGTCGTTGTTAAACATTAGTGGAACATGTTCATAGCCAGGAGACGGAGAAAGTAAAGCATGAGGATGAACATTATGAATGTAGCTTATTATGTACGCAACCCATCTAAACACACATTCAGAGCCATAATTAGTGCAGGATAAGAAGGTGTTCTCTCTGCCTACAGTCAGTCTGACCTCTGTTACTACGGGAACCCCTGGAGGAAGTGACAGCCAAGCTAAGAGGTCACATCCCACGGCTCTACTTCCTGCTGCTGCCCCGACTAAAGCAGCTCCAATTAGAGAATGAGAGACAGAGAGATGGACTGCTGGAACATGGCATCACTTAATTTTGATGTTTTTTTTTAAGGAAATAGTTTTGACTCGTTTTGCTTCTCAGGTGAATGTATTTTAATTAAAGAATGTTTAGATATTTGTACTGGAAAATATGACCATTTTTTTTTTAGCACAGGGTTATGTTATTCTGGTGCTATATTGAGTCACCATTTGATGGCCACTGTAAAATCAGAGTCCTGAAGCAAACGCAGCTGAGAAGTCATGCTTAACAAGCAGTTCGGCTCCACTGCGAAACGAGGGACTGCAAGAACGCTGCACTACTGAAACAAATGTGTCGAGAAGAGATGGAGATGGAGAGGAAGCATCATCTGCTCAACCTATGACAGCAAGAGAAGAGCTTTGCTGCAGGCAGCTCAGCCCATCCTCGACTGCAGAATGACAGCAGATGAAATGAGAGAAAGAGAGAGAGAGAAGCCATCGCTTGCTTCAGGCGCCTCCGTGTTTCACACACACTACACTCTTCTTTCCTCCTATTTCATGCTGGATGAGTGTGCGTGCTTAATCTGAGGATATAGCTCCTATATCCCACACAAATAACATTCATTGTGTGTTCAGCGCTGCTTTTTCGCCAATATATCTTCAGACTGAGAATTAGCAGGAGGCTGTGTCTTCAGCTGGTGTGTGGCAAAAACACCCCGTTTTCTATATGTACAGGAATATAAAAAGCTTGTAGTATAGCTACTGTATTGTTGTATGAAAGTATTATTTTTGTAATTCATTCCTATTCTTTTCCCATTATTTTTCAATCACGCATTCGCACTCTAGAAGCATCGTCATAAATACAAATATTTACATAAAATAAATATATTAATTATAATAAACAATAAATACAGCTGCAAGCAGTGATTATCGGTGTTCAAGCGCTTTAAGACATTTAAGCACATATGAAAATATTAACATTATTTAGCAAGCCTGTAACCACCTAAATCAATTATTTAAAAAAGCATTTTTGGGAAATCCAGGTAATTTACCATGGAAATATTATGTTTTTTTTAACATTTATGACTGTTACAGTGCCAGCTGTGGGCTGATCTCCTTAAAACTTTGCATGCTTGTTTAGAATCACCTGTCACATGTGCTCAGCAGGTTTCATGGCGTTTTGAGTTTTCCTTTAGGTTTTATAGGATGTCGGGTAAATTTGGACAGGCCGCTTTTCTAAACGACCCTGTTATAGCCTCCTAAAGGATACATTTTCATTTTTTTTTATAATTATTGATCTAAAGAGTCCAGAGAATTATACTGCAGTGTTTTTTTTCCGATTAAGCGAAAAACCCAGGACTAGTTTGCGAAAGTACTTTTTTTTTTTTACATGTTCTGAATCAATTAACGAACGATCTGATTGACAGCAGTGAAATTTTTAGTTTTTTAGTTTTTTTCCCCTCTTATAGCGCCACCAAGTGGCTAAGCTCTGCACTTTTAGTCATGTTATAGGCATTTTACTAAAAGTGGCCCTGCCCCTTTCAAACGTTTTGATGTCCTTTTGTGATGGTGAGTCAAAAGTTCAACTTTTTTTTAATATTTATTGATATTCACTCTCCAGAGAATCTTTATGCACTGGTTTGGTTACGGTCAGGCGAAAAACCTAGGACTAGTTTTCAAAAGTAGTTTTTTCGAAACCTACCATCAAATCCAAAATACCCAGAAATTTAAATACCCAGACTGGGTATTTAATATATATATATATATCAATATATCAAGTTGTCAGCAGTGTGAGTACTACCATCCCTCCTGTTTTACGGTTTGGTCTGCACGATCATTTTTACGTGAAGTTTGCTGGTTTCAGCAATATGCCCTTGAACCCCTAATAACAAAGGCAAATCTTGTATCAACTTGTTGAGAGGAGATAATTATTCATCAAGATATTTAAAAATATTAATTAATTTAATTACAAATTAATTAAATATTAGTTAAATAACTTTAATAACTGCATTAATCATTTTAAAAAAATCTGGCAATCAACAACAACAACAACAAATTCTTAAATAAAAACTTAATTTTAGACACTGATGCAGAGAAATTGTAATTCACAATTGCCATT
>JAHKKF010516186.1:0-28150 GCA_019740295.1 Labeo calbasu
CCGACCCTGCCTGTCTTCTACGATGTCTCTGCCTTGTATTCTAAATAAAAGCTCGCAGATGGATCCGTTCGCCTCTCGTCTCGTTCACTCCGTTACACCAATTCACTTTAGTTTGTGGACCAATTCTCATCATTAACTAAGTATGACTTTTGACCACATTAAACTCCTCATTTGTTCATTATTAATCAGTATTTATAGTAAGTAAGTTAGTTGTTAAATAGTAAGATTAGGGGATCTAAAATATGGTCAGAATAAGGCATTAATATGTGCTTTATAAGTACTAAAAAACAGCCAATATGCTGGTAATATGCATGCTAGTAAGCGGCTAGTTGATGGTAATAATTGGTCTGAAAAATAAAGTGCTACCAGTTTTGTAATATAAACAAAAATGTCAAAAACATTTCTTTGGGGATTTTTTTTTGTCCTTTTCTATAGAGCTTTCCATTTCAGCAGTTCCTGCAGCTTGATGGAAGGGATATTACTTACTGTAACAGTCAAGCCAAACGTGTCTGTGTGACATAGGTGTGACTCTAAACAACTGTCTCCATTCCCCTCCCCCTGCTGTGGCTATTTATATCCTAATATCATGGCAAGTACTTTATCTTGCGGAGTTTAATTGACCTTACAGGGGGGCGCAGGCACCCCAGGACAAAGCGGCAGTAAGATTAATGCAGCAGAGTGTTCAATGGGCTGGCGTTGAGGACTCTCAGAGGACTGTGCATGCTGAGTCTATACATTGCCAAGACTTGTCTCGGAGGCTCTTTAGTGAAGGTGGACATCCCTGCCCCTGTTGCTCTGGTCGGAGGCCCTCTGTCCCAAGCTGCCGACTGCATGGGCGTCTTATCGGAGGGACAGTCCATGCAGCTTTTTTCATTGTCAGTGTTGACATTACCTCTTTCGTCCATCCTTTTGTTTTGGTTTTAATTACATGTCGGACGATGAAGAGCCTGTCAGTGTATTTTTGTCTGGAGAGCATGCTAGTGTTTGGGACTCCATTGTTGTTGTGAAGCTTGCACAGATTAGCTTTTCACCGCAATCAGTAGGAAGTGCATTTTTTAAAGCACTATTGAGCTTCTGTGCTGTCTAAAAGCAACAATAACAATGCTACAATGCTTTTTATGACTGAAGTTTCACATTTCGTTGCCTAGGAAGAATGTGATAAGGTACCTTAACCTTAAAGCTGAGAGTTTGCCATATCAAGACTCGCCTGCAACAAGACAGAAGTGCTGGATGGAATCTAAAGTGTTCATATAGTAATTCCTCATCGCTGTTTGTACAATAGGATAAGGATAATTTACTCGATTAGTGATGTTGATTAAGGAGATTGTTTAAAATATATGCATTTATTACAAAATATGAGTATTTTAAAATGTAATATAATCTAATTACAACTTCTTCATTTTTTTTGGAATCTGACTCCATAATCCATATGACGTTTAATCAGTTACTACAGCACTATATATATTCTGCAGGGGTGCGACATCACATAGACATCTTAAAATGAAAAATATAAATATGAAATTAAAAAAAGAAGAAAAAAAAAATAGTTGCACATCCCCAGCATAAAAGCATTAAACATTCTTGAATAAATCAATGTTTCTGTGTTCCGTGCTTCTACACGATGGCTGGGGGCATGCTATTAAACGCAGATACAGTACATCATGTGATCTCTCTCTATCTGTCTTGCTTGATCTCATCCTCTCTGTTAAACCCTCCCCTACCTATCTGTGACCATGGCATGCTTAAATGTCACTAAACATGTGGTCTGTTTGGTCACCATTGCCTTACACAAGCACAGATATGTTCGGAAACAATTCTGTACCTCTTTTCGTATCTGTCACTCTCTTCTGCTCTCCTCATCTGTATGCTTGCGGGGACGGCCGGCCAGTGACTTCTTTGTGTAATCCATCCCTGCTCTGCATTGCTTGTCAAATTAATGAATCATCAGTCACCAGGTATTAAGCATTGAGAAGGCCTCAAGTGTCTGTCCCCTCCTCCGTTATTCACTGTTCCATCAATTCATCCATCCATTCCATCAGTCCCTCTGTGGGACCTGGACATGTCAATGCTCACCATTGATAATGACAATATTCACTAAAGATGATTCAAATGCAAGTACTGATTCTAACCCACGTTTCATGATTAGTGATGGGAAGTCTGATTCACCAGTTCTTTTACGTAATAGTGTAATTATGCAATTTGGCAAAACTGACATCTTAGGGTCATACACTCTGGCACACTGGTTCATTTCGAGGAGTGACTGTAAGAAATATCCAAAAGTGAGTTTTGGTTGAGTAACTTGTAACTCACGTCACCCATATCACGTCTATATTAGCATGGTTTCTATGGTTTTCTGGTAGATATGGCTTGGAATTGCATACAAATGCTCAGTACAATCCCCACCATGTTTTTGGGTGTTCTGGGTGACTGCTGTTATGCTGTTAGGTGGTCTCTGCTGATATTTTTCTGGCATTGCTATTGGTAGTTGAGCATAATTCATATGTCTGATCAGTTAGAAAGGTCATAGTACAACAAGTTTTGTCTGGAAAAAAATAACAATAATGATGATTCTTTGCTTCACAAGAACCACTGATTAAACAGAACCCAAGATGCCCACAGAATTCCTCACTGCCAGCTTTTGTCTGTCCCTCTGGGTCCATGCCCTCCCATTCGTGTCTCGCACCGCCCCCACCCTCCACCCCGCGCTTCATAACGCCTGCGGAGAAATGTGAAAAACATGTCATCACTGAGCAATGTCTCCAAATATAACCAAGCTCACACTACAGACAGATGCAGCGGCATATATGGGAGGGTCCGCACTCTCATTTGTGTGACCTCATAGAAAGTCTCGACCATGGATTCGTAATGCACAAACAAAAGACATTTCCACTCGGTGACGTATTCCCAGTCCACTGTGATGTCCAGGGTCCTTGGTCAACAGATGATGCGATATCCTCCAGCTGTGGATACAACTGCAATTGTAATCGCATGACTGTGCACAAAGTGTACAGGGATTATTTATAGCCCATCTGTTTAACTTGGGTCTCCAAAGTGGGTCTTCACATGATGTGAGGGATGATTTTGCAGATGAAGGTAAATTCAGGTGATAATATCCACACTGAGCCTAATAGGTTACCTCAGAGTACCTCAGGTTGCCTCAGAGATAGTGCTCAGGTTAATAGCACGTTAGCATGTTGAATGTAAGTTGTTATGTATGCCCATTAGTGGTGTTTGCTACCTGCAGACTCCAGTTAAAAAACCTTGGCTATATAGGATTGATTCAATCTTGGGTTCAGTGTTTTATTAAGGAGGTGGCCACGCTTGTCTGTAAATTCAGCTGGAGATCATCTGAACTCAACCGTTATCATAAATATCAACCACAGAGCGTTTAAAGTCCATTTAAATTTATGGTGCAGAAAGTTGCCCCTTTATATCCTGTTCAGTCCTAATTACAGTTTCCCAGTCCGGTTCAGATGGGAGAACACATTTACAGATCTCTTCATCTGTAATGTTGATTTGGCAGCGACCTCAGTGACCCTAAGGTGGGTCCCTTTGGGGGAAACTATTTGTAGCGTTGTCCTGATAGCAAGTTACCACACATGCCAAGTCACATACACGCAGACATGCACTGACTTAGTACCTTCGCTGTGCCATCAATTTGTTAAGGCCGGATGGGAGTGAGATTACTGTAGCGCTATTGTTGAATGGTGGTCTGGAGCTAGGTTGAGAAAGATGCAGAAGATTAGCACAATCTGCCACACTTTGCTGGAAATGTACAGCACCACTCAACCGCTATAATATAAATCATGATTCAAGTCTTTATAGTGTTGAATAGCACTTGACTGGGTAGATGAATAACTGCTGCCATGGGTTGATTCCCCAAAAGCAATGCTAGCCAATTATGTTGTGGGTTCTTTTGTTACTAGCAGCAATGAGTGGCTTTCTGTTGCTTTGCTTCTCTAAAAAGAAGTTTGAACAATAGCATGCAACTATTGTACATAATCAACCAATCATGGCATGTGAAAAGGTAGGATCAACATAGAACGGTCCAATCAATGCAAATTTTAGTCAATTCAGAAATCCTGGCCAGGATATGTCCAGGAAATAACAGAGGTGTTGTCACCCTAATTAACTGTGATCTTGAAATAATTACCTGTGCATGACCTCAGTGGAGGTGTGACCATGTTACTACAGTTTCAGGAAACAGTTGTGACTAGCCAGTTAATTTCTCTGACTGTGCATTGCACTACGATAATTAAGCAGTGATGTATGTTGTTGTATGGGAAATGCACCGCAGAACGATTAAAAATATACATACAAATCTTTATCAAATTTACTACTTATACCTCCACGGGTGCTAATGGCGCAGTGCTACATGTGCCAGGTATATACTGAAACATAATGAGTTCTGTGAATAAGGCACAATTTATTATTAGCTTAATTGCTTAAGTGAAAGTAATTTACTTCAACTCACGTTTTTAAACTAGATTAGGGCACCAAGACACCCTAGTGTTTCCCCTGCGTGCAATACCCGTGCTTTATGATGCAGTATGTCATCTACATCTTGCTTCCTCCTTTAACCATGAATTTTGAATTTAAAGTATTCTGTAGTAGCAAATAGTGTTGATTTACCCAAGCCCCCCCCCCCCAAATATTTACTTACCCACATGTCTTTTCAAACCCATAAGANCCCCCCCCCCCCCCAAATATTTACTTACCCACATGTCTTTTCAAACCCATAAGACTTTTCGATCATCTTCAAAACACAAATTGAGATCTCCCTCTATTCAAAATCCACACAACAAAATCCAATTAAAAAAAATCTTAGAAACATTTTTAGCAATCCAAATGAATCGAATGGTTTAATCCAAGTCTTCTGATGAGTTATGACTGCACGTGTTGCATTCTCATTTGCTCCAAGCAGGATTCAAACCAGCATTTCTGGCATGGGAGGCAAGCACGCTAAGAAGGTTTCTAATTATCACAGTCTCCAGCATCAGTTACTAGTGTGACTCTCCAAATCAGAGGAGTGAGGTTTACCTGCATAGCTTACTAGCTGGCCCCCATTACACACCCCCCTAAACCCGGGTCACGGCACCAATGTAACCCCTCCGGTTCTACCCTCTCCGAGTGGGATTCAAGCCAACGTTTCAATAATGGGAGGAGGGTGCACTAACAAGGACGCAAAAGACCATAGATTCTTGCATCAGTCACTGGTGTGCGTTTTGAAATCAGGGGAGTGAGGTTTACCTGCGCAGCTCTTACCTGGTCTCCACTACACACACATGCAAAAATGCACATCAGATATGGTAAACGGAAGCTCAAACTCTGTTATAAGCTTTGAGATTTGTTCTCATGTGTCATGCAAGCATGTTTGAAAATGTTTTTTCTTGCACATCAAGCAAGTATGGTTCAGCTTCTGTATTTACTGAAAAGCCTGAATTACATCCATTTATATAAAGCAGTCAGGTCTCTTCAGAAGATGGAAATTAACTACTTGATTCATATGGACTCATTTTATTATGTTTTTATGAACGTTTTGAATCACTTGCTTTTCTTGCATGGACTTTTAATAGAATTTTATGGGTTTGGAATGACATAAAGGTAATTAAATGATAACTAATTTTTATTTTGCATGAACTAACCATTTATGTTATAGTAAACACAGAGCATTCCTTTGGATGTAACAAGAATTTCCAATGTCATTTTTACCTCTGAAATTGTCTTGCAGTGATCAGATCTCATTGTTCTTCCACTATGTGTCACATGGGAATATAATCGTTGCATTCCATCTGCCTTACATGAACAAGAGAGTTATCTTTATGGTCTCATCCATATGTTCTCATCATTGGACTGATGGTCTGTGGTCACCTCACCAAGTGAGTAAAGGTATCCCTGCATCCTGGAGCAAAGAGACACATCTGTGTAATGTAGAAAACTGAGAAGCAAAACCAAGTGAGTCTGGTTCATCTTCAGCAGGATTCTTCTTGTGGCTCTGCTGTTGTCACTAAGGCAGTCATACAATGTATTTTATAAGCATTCAGTCCCCAGTCCTTAAAGGACCTTACACACAGTCTTAGAGCCTCTCTGACTGTGAGCTCCAGCAGACCTACACTCATAAAAATAAAGGTGCTTTAAAAGGTTCTTCACAGCGATGCCATAGAAGAACCATTTTTGGTTCCACAAAGAGCATTCAGCCAAAGGTTCTTTAAAGAACCATGTCTTTCTTACCTTTTCATAATCTGAAGAATCTTCTTTCACCACAAAGAACCTTTTGTGAAACAGATGTTAAAAAGGATCTTCTATGGCAGGGGTTCTCAACTCTGGCCCGCAAGATTTATTTTCCTGAAGAGTTTAGCTCCAACCTTAATCTTAAACAGATTCTTACTTTTGTAATTTCATACTAATTAACACTATGCCCCATAACACAGTGAGCATGGCCAATGATTAACCCCTTAGTTGCCTGCAGGCCTGTCATCATGCTAGTTGTACCCTTGTACATTAGTCTGCATATAGATTGGTCAGAATGTACACACACACATACACATACACATGCACCCGCTATCCAATTAGCTTCAGCTGATAGGCCTTAAAATAGACATGGAGGAGGTGTTTCACGGACCACTTGCTCTTTGGCTCTGGATTCGTGAAAGGACTCATCTCCAGTGAAGTGGTGACATTTCTTGACTGATTGCAATCAATATGGGTGACCTTGTAAAAAAAAGAATGCTCAACGCTTAACTGAGTCTCTTAGTACCCCATGACAATCGCATGCATACCAGGACGCACCCGAAACATTTCTATAACATGTAGTGAATGTGGAATTGCACTCCCATTGGAGCAACTTCCCTGTCAAGTGGCACACAATGATGCATGATTGATATGAACACCCTTGGCTTCACACTGGTGAGTCAAAAACTGTTAGACCCCCACTGGATGCAAGAACAGCAGGTTTAGGCCGGAACGCAGCCCATCAAGATCTATCAACATTATGTGACAGTGAGTTCCTCGTAATCTTGGCTATGAGGGAATGCAATGAGCGCTGCACTAGAATGTCCTTGTTGAGCTATAAATTTGGAGAATGTGAGTCTCACACTGAGTTTCTATGACGTTAAAAAAATATATTTTTTCTATATTTTACAATTACGTGTATGTTTTTAGCAGATTTGTACTAAAAAGGCTATTACCCCTAATAATGTACGTGGTTAAAATGATTATTTATTGTTACTAACCCTAAGCCAGTCATGAACTCCATACACATTTTTAATTTAATAATTATTTTTTAAAACATGTTTTTTGCCAATCTGTTACATTCCAAATATTTTAAAATTGAACAGTACTGGGTTGAAGGACAGTGCAAAATTACAGAATGAACCAGAAACTGGTCAGCATCAACATTCTATTGTGCGTAACAGACCCAATGTAAGTGCAAACATAATGAAAAATGTGAAAAATGCACTATTAGAGAAATGTACCATGTTGACGACAAAAAAAAAAAAAAAAAAAAAAAAGAAAGAAAGAAAGAAAGATGTCATTTCATCAGATGTATGTCTAAAAAATCTATTATTTTGTTGGAAAGTTGGAAATTTGAAAATGTCACAGCATGAGCAGAAAGTGCAGTGTACTTTCAACTTAACACCTTAACTCTCACCCCCCATTTTTGAACATAGAGGTGAAAGTGCACTAGCCAAACTTACATTTTTACAATTCATGAACGCTTTTGAATACAGATCTAAAGTTGGTCTCTTTTTAACGGAGACAGTCAGCAAATTATTAAGTGAAATCATTTTAAAAAATAAACTTTAAAAACATACTGTACTACTTTATTATTATTATTATTATTATTAATTATTATTTTAAATGTTTTACAAAATAGTTTTTAATCCAAAATTGCTATAACATTAAAGCCTCCTGTTGTGAATGAATGTATTCATGTTCCTACATACACTGACCAAAATTATAAACACAACACTTTTGTTTTTGCCTCCATTTTTCATGAGCTTACCTCAAAGATCTAAGACTTTTTTCTATGTACACAAAAGACCTATTTCTCTCAAATATTGTTCACAAATCTGTGTAAATCTGTGTTAGTGAGCACTTCTCCTTTGCTGAGATAATCCATCCACCACCCAGGTGTGGCATATCAGGCTGCTGATTAGACAGCATGATTATTGCACAGGTGTGCCTTAGGCTGGCCACAGTAAATGGCCACTATAAAATGTGCAGTTTTATCACACAGCACAATGCCACAGATGTCGCAAGTTTTGAGGGAGCGTGCAATTGGCATGCTGACTGCAGGAATGTCCACCAGAGCTGTTGCATGTGAATTGAATGTTCATTTCTCTACCGTAAGCTGTCTCCAAAGGCGTTTCAGAGAATTTGGCCAGCCTAGGACCTCCACATCCAGCATCTTCACCTCCAAGATCATCTGAGACCAGCCACCCGGACAGCTGCTGCAACATTCGGTTTGCATAACCAAAGAATTTCTGCACAAACTGTCACAAACCGTCTCAGGGAAACTCATCTGCATGCTCGTAGTCCTCATCAGGGTCTCGACCTGACTGCAGTTCGTCGTCATAACCGACTTCAGTGGGCTAATGCTCACATTTGATGGCGTCTGGCACTTTGGAGAGGTGTTCTCTTCACGGATGAATCCCGCTATTCACTGTACAGGGCAGATGGCAGACAGCGTGTATGGCGTCGTGTGGGTGAGCGGTTTGCTGATGTCATCGTATGTTATGGACAATGAACACAGGTGCATTTTATTGATGGTATTTTGAATGCACAGAGATACCGTGACAAGATCCTGAGGCCCATTGTTGTGCCATTCATCAACGACCATCACCTCATGTTGCAGCATGATAATGCACGGCCCCATGTTGCAAAAATCTGTACACAATTCCTGGAAGCTGAAAACATCTCAGTTCTTGCATGGCCAGCATACTCACGGAACATGTCACCCATTGAGCGTGTTTGGGATGCTCTGGATTGGCTTATACGACAGCGTGTGGTTCAGTTCCTGCCAATCTGATCAGCTCTATGTGAAGGAGATGTGTTGCACTGCATGGTCACACCAGATACTGACTGGTTTTCGGATATCTATTTAGACCTTAGACCTTTCCAACAATATGTAGTTTGTCATGATTATATTTAAATGTAATGTAGTGAAGGCGTCCCGCTAGCGGGACGAGGACAGTTAAGGGGTCAAAAATATATAATATTGTGAAAGCATGGTAAATCAATTAATTAATTAATCAATCACTGAAATGTAATGTAATGAATAAAGACATTTTAATAATGTAAATTAATGTTTTTTTTTGTTGTTGTTTTTTGTTTGTTCTTGTATGTATTATTAAACAAAATTAAATAAAAAAAAGTGACTCTGTTCAGTATCCTGTTGAGTATATTAGTCACAAATGGAACACATTGTTTCCTGAGGATGACTCCAAATGTCAGGACAGGCGGCTGCAAATAACACAGTTCATAACTTGAAAATGCACAGACCAAAAATGAGAAAGAAAGAAAATAAGGGTCATGTTTGGTCTTATGACTCATGTGAGCTCAGGACTTTAACATAGCACCCAATGTGCACAGCCCCATTTGTAATTTTTCCAGAAACCTATGCAGCACTAGTCCAGTCTTTCTGGACTAAAGCATTCGTATTATGTACAATCTGAAATTTGCTCTGTCAAATTTACATAAAAAAGCCTTTGTTTAAAAATTATTAACATAAGGTATTTGTTATTGCAGAGAAAGAACACTACTTTTATCAAATGTGCAACAATAATGACAGCGGTGTAACAGTTGGAAAAAAAACAGTGTCTAGTTTGTGCTGATTCTAGAACTCAACTGGATCTAGAACACTCTGTGATCTATTGTGATATAGAACCTCTCTAGATAAGCCGTTCTTTCCCATGGAGCGCCTGACACATAGAGTGTGCCGTACCAACAGTGTTTACAATGAATAGTGTGCCTTTCCATGGTCTTTAATGCATTCTCCCAGTCGCCTCAGGCGGTGAAGAGGGATTCTAAATGTGTCCAGAGCGCCGCTCCAATGATTGAGTCAAACGCAGCACAGCTCAGCCAGCACTCTGAGGGAAAGGAAGAGAAATAAGATGGAGGGGAAATCAGAGGAGGAGGGTAGGGGGATTCTCTGTGTGCCCCCTTTTCTACGTCATCGCTGCTTTCTTCTCTCGCTTGCTCCACGCTCTCTCAATTTGCTCAAGCCGCACTGCCTCAGGTTTTGCACTCTGGCAATTAATTTATTTATTAATTCATGTATGGTTTCGTCTTGCATTTCCTGCACTTTAGCATCAGCAGGAAGTGCAGTGTCAAAGCATGCCAGCAGACTGCATCCTGCACAAACCATTTGGCATGTTATGTTTTCCTTTGGATCACACTGCATAGAGTATAGACATGGAGGGATTGGGTGGTACCGACTGGCAGCTTCCTTGATTTCTGTTTTCCTTTTTTAATCGACTCCACCCTTCTTAATTCTTAAATACGAGCTTAGTGCGCTTTGAACGTCAGCGCTCTCAGAATTGTAAAATACTTCTGGCGCTATTGTTCTGCCTCTGCTTCATTCTCAACAACACCACCCCCCAACCCCCCTTGCCTGTGTGTACTGAATACAAGCTGCAAGCAGTCACGCAGCTGTTTCCATGGCAATATCTATCTGCGAGAAAGATTCGTTAACCCTCTCTCACAGGCATTCCTCACCAAGAGCCCACACTGTCTCTGGTCAAAGCAGGGGCGCTGCTATTTACAACAGTCTGTGTTACATTACAGACACGCATATGTCATCTTTTTCATGTGTTTCTGTAAACGCTTTGTGTACGCATTTCACTTGTGTGGGAATATGTGTTAGGGTTTCCATTGCTGATATATTGTTATCCACCAGGCTGAGTCCACCTGATTTACTGTACTCTGAATGCACTGTATGTTATAGAAGAAAAAAAGATTGCGTCTGTCAGGAAAGAAGGCCATTGCTGCTCAGAAGGGTTTTTCTCAGCCTTATTGTGTGGAGGAAATCAATTAGTAATGGCTGAAACTTTTAACGCCACCAGCTGATTTGAGAATGAAAAAAGTTCTGTAGATTAGTGCTTCTTGGTTGTGAACTTTTACCAAATTTTTCCAAAACTGTAAAGCAAATATGAAAATGTACTGATGTTACTATGGGCTGCTTAAGCTCAGCTCAGCTTGTTGTTGCATGTGAACACCTGTAGTGTAGTCTGGATCACATTTTCTGTGGTTTTGTTTATGGGCTTTAAAGGAAAAGTCCACTTCCAGAACAAAAAATTATGGATAATGTACTCACCCCCTTTTCATCCAAGATGTTCATGTCTTTCTTTCTTCAGGCGTAAATATTTATTTATTTATTTTTTTTTTTTTTTTGAGGAAAACATTTCAGCATTTTTCTCCATATAGTGGACTTCTATGGTGCCCCGAGTTTGAACTTCCAACATGCAGTTTAAATGCAGCTTCAAACGATCCCAAATGCAGTTGTAAATGATTCCAGCCGAGGAAGAAGAGTCTTATCTAGCGACACAATTTATATACTTTTTAATGTCAAACGCTCAGCTTGTCTCACTCTGCCTGAACTCTGTTTTTTCCGGGTTCATGACAGTTATGTCGAAAAACTCCCATCTCATGTTCTCCCTCAACTTCAAAATCGTCCTATATTGCTGTTTCGATCTTCTTTGCATGTTCACTTTTCAAGGACTGGGTCAGTACTTCTGCAGCGATGTAGGATGATTTTGAAATGATTTTTGAAGTTAAGGGAGAAAATACATTTGGAGTTTTTCGACATAACCTAACTGTCTTGAACCAGAATACACAGAATTCAAGCAGAGCAAGACAAGAGAAGTGTTTGAGATTAAAAAGTATTTAAATTGTATTTTTTTAATAAAAAACCAAAAGTCTGATTGTTTTGTTAAATAAGACCCTTCTTCCTTGGCTGGGATCATTTACAATGGCATTCGGGATCATTTTAAGCTGCATTTAAACTGCATTTTGGAAGTTCAAACTCATGGCACTCATGGCATCAGTCCATTATGTGGAGAAAAAAAAAAATATATATATATATATATATATATTACTCATGGAACATTTGTATAAAGAGAGGTCACATCCACAAAATATCCTAATGCATAGGAATAGAAATATGTAAATGTCAAAGGTTTTTAACCTGACTCATACTGCTTGGCTAAATCATTCTAATTCAACCTAAATCAACACATTTTAACTTAACCGGAATTGTAAGTTGAATCCTGTGTCCCATTGCTGACTATGCCCCTTTTTAAGTTGAAGCCAGATACTGTCTGTTTTTGCGCTGTATCGCCAACAAAAATAAATTCAGAACAGAAGCGCTGTGCATCTCCGAGCAACACAGGTGTTTGTTTCCTGGATACATCTGAGTTTTTAATGAATAGGCGGAGCAAATGATCATCAGTCACTTGCTTCATTTCTGAATGAATCAGTCCTTTTGAATGAATCAAACAATTTCATCACTCATTCTTTAGGAGAGTGACTTGCCGCCACCTATTGACAATTTTAGTTTTATATTTAGAAACATATTTTTTTTTCTCATCATTACCCATATTTCTGTTCAAAAAGATATAACATTAATCTTATAGGATTATTCATGTAAGCTGCATTAAACAGTCTGTGTTAATACATCTAATGCCACTTAAGATGCAGTTCTTTGTGCCACATCTTTAGTGCATAAATTTGGCATAAAAATTTAATAAGGTTAGAAAACATGTGGGCAACATTATTATTATTATTATTATTATGTATTAACTGTACCGAGTTATGTTGTAGGCACTAAATCAGTCCAGTACTTTATACTCATGGCCCTTGCCTGGACACCCCTATGAAAATATCCTGGCTTCATCACTACTTTAGTGAGAAGTTTTATTGGCAGCATTTCACTGTATAAACTGAAAACATATTACTTTCTGATGTCTACTATTTAAACATCAACCATACAAAACTGAACATCTGTGAATGATGTAAATGGGTATGAGAATGTTCAGTTAACATGCTAATTACACCTCATGTGCCATGTCTGTGCGAGGGCAAAAAAGATTCAATAATAGTATTGTGTAAATTAACCTTTTCAGTGCACCCTACAAGCACCTAATTGACCATGTGTGTTTGATTAATGAACACTATGTGTGTTATCCCTGGTTATCAAATACAAAGTGAGAGACAAAACCTATATGTGACCCCAGAAAACAGGAAACTCTAGATGGCACATCTATTTGCTATTTGAACTTCTAAAACAAAGCATGTGTGGTCATGACTGAAATTATATTTATATGATCAAAGACTGTAATTTACTATCTTCTAGGGGTCATGTGCCACCTGAGCAACTGGTGTTGACAAGGAAATGTTCGGTTCTTGTTATTTGTGTTGAGTAAATTGACATTGCACTGCATCAGGATCTGATTGTGTATATATGGCAATTATATGAATGACTGTTGTGTTGTTTAAGTGACCAGTTTTCTTACTATAAGTTAAAACAGAAAGTATTAAATTTTACTAGTGCACTACAATTCTTCTAAAGCCACACAATATCTTTGTGTCAGGAAGTGGCTGAAATTTATTTATGATGTCAAACATCACTGGGTTTTTCGTGGCTCCTGACTGATGATCATTGAGAGAATTTGTATTTTTGCGTGAAATGATCCTTGATGATATTCATAAGGCCATTGAGTTTGAGCATGATGACTACAGTCAGAACACTCCATCTTATGACCACCCATATCCCATCATGTACGAAGGGAAGGGGGTTGTGGGACTGGCTGTAGAAAACAGATGAATGAAAGCCTCGCGGAAAGTCGTCAGTGAGATGATACGAGAGTAAAGTCTTGAACATTCATCAGTTTTACAACCATTGATTTTTACATGCCGCAAGCTCTCCTGCTGTGACGCTTCCCATCAAGGTGAGACTGTTATCGGGATGTATTTTTCAACCTTGTGTCTTTGCCGTGTCGCTGGAACACTCTGTTCCTTCTTGAGGCAAGAAGGAATACTATTCAAATTTCATATCAAAAGCAGTTTAGCTTGGTGTCTGAAAATGACATTAATGATGATGAGTTTAAAGATTTGTTTTTAATTGGCTGAAAATATGAAACCCCTACAGCCAACTTAACTGATGTTTAAGCTACAAAATAAGGGGAATTCTGTCCTCAGTCTGTGTCCTCAATCACTAACGGCCAAAGCGACAGAGCCTTCGTATAACCATAAGGGAAACTGGCCTAAAACTTTCTTAACATTCTTACTTTTAAAAGTTTTAAAATTGTATAAGTTTTAAAAGTTAATAAAGGGCAACATGTTTATTTAATTTAATTTAATTTTATTTTATTCACAAATGAAGTAAGGGTTTAAACATAAGCAACACATTTTTGAAAAAAAAAAAAAAAAAAAAAAAAAAAAACTTTTATACTGTAAGACGGTGTCAATATAATTTCAACACACGTGCCACTGATAAAACTAAAATCAAATATTAAAAATGTTAAATTATCAAATCATTTTATCAAGTTATGTTTTAGAATGTTTTAGAATGTTCCAGAAAGCACTAGAATATTACAGTATGTTACAGAAACTTCTAGAATGTTCTAGAATGTTTCTAGAACTTCTAGAAAAAATCTGCAAAAACTTATCTGCACTAAACCAATGTTTCATAATTATGCTGGAAGTTCTAAAACTTACCAGGCTTAAATATTTACCAAAATATTAGTTCTAAGTGAAAATAAATAGTACAATAATAATAATTAGCAGCACAGAATTACAGAAAAAACATAAAAATGTAAGTTAAACGATTTTTGTTACACTGTGCTATTTATATTTTCATGAAACATTGCACAACAACCTTTTGGACAGTCTCTTCTTACTCTGAACTTTAATATAAAATATTTTCCGACAGCTTTTTGTATTTTTCCTTCTTGAAAGCTGGCTTTCAGCTTCTTTTGGCAGTTTGTGTGGCCTGAGGCTCCAGAAACCCGTAGTAGTCTGAGACTCCTGGGTCCTGGTCCCACTGGCCTAATCCAAAATCCAGCCTTTAAAGGCCTTATTTGATTGATCTACTGATAAACTGGTCATGGAAAGACTGAATTACATGGCTAACAAAGGGCTGACTTACAAGCAATCTGGTTTTCTAATCAATAGCTTAATTTATCTACAACAGTTTCAAAAAATCTTTAAGGAAATGTAGTGGAGCCACCTGTCTATTCCGCCAACAAATGGTATTGCCTTGGTTGCGGGGCAGCACGTGAAAGTTTGGTTGATTAGTAGCAATAAAACATATTTTAAATTAACTTTTGCATTGGAGAAGTCTTATTTTAGATAACCAGAAAGTGTTTGAACTTGAAATAGTGTATATAAAAAGAACAAGCAAAAATCTTGAAGGCAGTAATGCATTAAGCATGTGATACTATTTATATCCAAGATGTGAGAGTGACCTAGTAACTCACACGTCTTATGCAACATGTGTGTGAGAATGTGTATGTGTGTGTGTGTGTGTGTGTGTGTGTATAAATACGTGTCTGTGCATGTGTTGGGACTATAAATATGTATTATTCTCAAATTCTAAATGCATGTACCTCAAGAGTCCAAACAGTTACATTGCAGCTCAAGAAACATTGAAAGAAGCAGATTTTTCAGCAGATTTTTTTTTTTTTTTTTTTTAATGATGATTAGTAAGCTCAAAAGAACAGAATTTAATTTTAAACATAATTTCTTTGTAACAGTGTAAAAGTCTAAAAAGAGTACATTTTCAGGAAATTCTCGTTCTCAGGTAAAGTATTTCTTTAAGTGGGTAAATGATGCAGTGTCCTTTTGTATTCTGCAGATTTGAAACATTAACACTTAAGTGTATGTCGCACTCAAGCAAAGTTTGAAATAATCGGTGTAAGCACAAATAAACTGCCCAAAAGTGCATTTTCTGAATTCAGCAACGGAAACAGAAAGAATGTCTATCTAAGCCGTTTCAGGACTGCATTCCTACAGATAAAGCAATACATCCTGATGTAAACCTCACAGGGAGAGTTGGGGGAAAAAAGAAAAAAAAAAAAAAAAAAAAAACTTAATTAGCCTTCCACAACACAACTGAGTGACATTTTTAATAAGAGAATTTGCAACAAACAGATTCAAGTGTTGTAGCACTTCCAAAGTGCATACGTTCACGTATGCTTTCCAAAGCGAATTTTTGAGTGAGTCAGCACTGGTGAAATTGCTGTAGCTATTCGAATTTACCTCATGATTGCCTTTAAGTTTCAAGATATTTAAATGGAGACAGAAACACATTTTCTTTTCACAGCCTCCCCTGAGACTACATCCAACTAAAAGTAGAGGGCATGAAAAATCTACAACTGATAATAAATGATTGTGGCTTCCCAACATTTAATAGGCTCTCTATACATTGTGAAGAAGGATTATAATGAATCTTTAAGAAGAATGGCTAGGTGTTGCACAAACACTTTTGATCTTGTGGCTTTTCAGAAAATAAAGTAGTTCATTTTGTCAACTAATAATGCCAAACAACAGCTGCACATACATCACATGAGACCTGGGACACAAAAGATGGCTAAAGCAGAAAAAGAAAACAGCTACACTGTGATCCATATATGATGCTGAAGAATTTGAAGAAGAAGATGACGGTGATGATCATCATTCTGCTGAAACTGATTTCAGTTGCATTTACAAGTGAAAAAAAAAAAGGTGGCATCAGAAATCGGGTCTCTTGTGCCTGCAGCCATGTTTCCTCTATTGCTTGACTGTAGAGCAATTTAGATTCAAATAACTACGCATACAGTAGTGTCAAAGGAGCACTGTCATTTCCATTGTCATTATCCCAGTGGTCTTTAATATCATAGCTGTCATTCTAATTCATTAAAGCATCTAATGGCGTTCGGACAGCCTGGAGCTCTCGCTAAAGTAGCTTTCTTTAATGAGATGACTGCAAAGATGTCTTGCATCCAACCCGAGGTTGGATAGAGGGTGAAACTTAAAAGTAACTAGGAAACGTGTCTTAATGACCTTCTTATTCTCTACATGCACTTGGAAGAGGTTTGTCAAGTTTTTCACCATTTTACCAGAGAAAGCACTTATATCAGTGTAGGCTCATTCGACCCTTGGGTCTATGGGATTAGCAGGACTTTACTTGTACAAACATGACTCCATTAGCTAATCACATGAAAAATTTGCTCCTTAACTCTCAAACACGGAGGCTGGCTAATGCATATTGATTGTAAAACATATGTGCGTGTTGGTGATGATACCTAGACGAAAAATGACCATTTTATGACATATTTTGGAATCTCTTAATCAATATATATCTGGGGACAAACAAAAGGTATTAAAGTATTTCGATTTTTCAACCTTTCATTGCTGTATGTTCTGTATGACAGCGATCCAGGGCCTTGTCCATGGTCCTGAACCCACGCTTCCTCAGCTGAGTGGGCATGATGCTGTCCATGGTCCTGAAATTACTCTTAAGTCATAATCTTCAGTGATTGGGCCTTTGTTTTAAAGACAAACACGGACAAGCCAGTAGAATATATTTATTAGATCTGTAATAGTTTGTATTTACATTGATTGTGACACACAGAGGAACTTATTCATCTTGACTGTTCTGAAATATATATCTCGAGACAAACAAAAGGTATGAATGTGTACTAATTTGAAGCAGAATTGTGTATTTTGTTGAAATACTTGTTCCTATCTTAGGTTAAACAAAAGGCACCGCTATGTGTTAATTAGTAGATTGATTTAGCTGGTTAGTTACCACAACGGTATATACAATTCAGTGGAAATACAAGACAAAATAGCATTATAGCAAGAAATAACAACAACAACTGAAAAAAGTTAAAATGTCAAATAAAAAATAAAATAAAAAAAGTTTTTAAAAAGGTGTTTGTCATGATGGCTGGAATGATATACATTATTCTATGTTTTAGTTTATGAAAGCGAAAGGTTGCTTCCTCTCCAGAACATTTAGCACAACAACAATGGACAGTCCAAGTGAATGACATGGAACATAAGCAGAAGACTAGTTTTTGAAGACAAAGAAGGTTCCTTTTTGCATATTTATTGTAAAACATATGTGCATGTTGGAGATGATACCTATACCAAAAATAACAATTTTTACATAGTGATGCCATATTTTAGAGCCTTGTCCATGGTCCTGAACCCATTCTTCCCCAGCTGAGCGGACATGATGCTGTCGATGGTCCTGAAATTACTCTTTTTTTTTTTTTTTTTCCCTTTTCCCAAAGACAAACATGGACAACCCAGCAGAACATATTTAGTAGATATGTGATAGTTTGTATTTACATTGATTGTGACACACAGAGGAACTTCTTAATCTTGACTGTTCTGAAATATATGTCTCGAGACAAACAAAGGGTATGAATGTGTGCTAATTTTAAGCAGAATTGTGCATTTTGTTGGAATACTTGTTTTTGTCTTACGTTAAGGCACAGCTATATGTTAATTGATTTACCTGGTTTGTTACCACAACAATATATACAATTCAGTGGAAATAGGTGACAAAATAGCATTATAGCAAGAAAAAAAAAAGAAAAGAAAAAAAAAAAAGTTTGTCATGATGGATGGAATGATATACATTATGCTATGTTTTAGTTTATGAAAGCTAAAGGTTGCTTCACCGGTTTTCCCCACTGGAGTTTCCTCTCCAGAACAACAACAATGGACAGTCCAAGTGAATGACATGGAACATAAGCAGAAGACTAGTTTTTGAAGACAAAGAAGCTTGTTTAGTGCATCCAGAACAGATGTAGTACATGTATTTTGGGTTTTGCTCTGACTACTATGTTTTGTACATGTCCAACTTCACGTTCTATACAACAGCAATCAAGAGCCTTCTCCATGGTCCTGAACCCACTCCTGGCCAGCTAAGTGGGCATGATGCTGTCCAAGGTCCTGAAATTACTCTTCAGTCATAGTCTTCAGTGATAAGAACTTTTTTCAAAGACAAACATGGACAGCCTAACAGAATATATTTAGTTGATCTGATAGTTTGTATTTACATTCATTGTGAGTGAAACCTAGTGAAGTTGTAAAATTCTCATATAAGGCAGTTCATTAGGATTCCACATTCCAAGCACACATCAGAATCCACTCCACACTGCACCCAGAAAACATATGATGTAAAGTCAGGGGGTGTTACTGATAGGGCTTGTAATGCCTCATTAAACTAATCTTGTAAAGCACAGCTGAACTACTGCAGATAGTGCTGACGTCCGTCTATCTCTGCCCTTCACATCAATGTTCCTCACGTTTCAGCGGGGACCATCAAGGAGCTAACTGGGGGTCAAGGATGCCCACATCACCACTGGGGCCCTCCTGTCCAGGAGATGCAACAGAGAAGCTCCTTTAAATGTGCCATCGAAACACCACTGCTCTGCATCACTGCTAGCATGGTTGCCTAGCAACTAGACAGCAGATGCCTGCATCCCTCATCTTCTGAGTAAAAATACATGGAAAAGAAATCACACCTCTTATGTGTTTGTGCAGTATGCACAATCATTTTTATCATTTCGTTGAATCGTTCATCTTGATCTGAAATTTCACGCCGCATGTTGGCGTGTGCAAAGAGCGGCACTGATTTCAAAGGGTTATTTATCCATCATTATTTGCATATATTATCCATTTCTGAGTTTGTGTTTTGGAGGGTGTGTTGAGCCGAAGAATGTGGAAAAGTGAAAGAAATGCATGAAAATGCGCCGGGATACTCTCGCAGCATTTTAATAGGTTGCAGCTCGCAAGCCGACAAGTACAGACATCATTCCTCCGCTAGACAAGCGCGTGGACAGACTGCCTTTCCTCTTTAGTTCGCTTTCGCTTTTATTTTTTCAACAAACACCTGCATTTTATTCAGCACATTCAAAAGAGGACAATGTCCTTTTCTCTTCTTTTGAAACCCAAGCGTGTGCGTCGGAGATTTTTGTTCCAGTCTTGATTATTTTCTCGGTTCCTGGAGGTGTTATTGCAATTGAAGTGTGTCATCATTCGCTCTGAACAAGAGCAGGAACATGCTCGGGGATTCAATCGAGAGATAAGGGGGCTTTTCCAGTAGACTAGACAAATCTTGGACATTTGCAAGCGTTTTATTGTGATACATACATATACCGCGCGTTTTTTTCTGCTTCTGCTTCATATAAGGTTGTACTATGGACTACAAGCTCTGACGTCTGCATCAGATATTTTCTGCTGCATTTCTTTAAATGTGCATCTTTTCTCCCCTGTGACTTTGAGAGGAACATCTCGACCATCAGCAGTAGGGGATGCAGATTTCATTTTTTCCCCCCACCTCCAACCTTTATAGCTGAGGGGGGAAATAAATAAAAATATCGCACATTGTGGAGCACCCCCTCTTTGAAGGAGCATCACTGGAGCTATGGCTTGTCCACAGCTTTGGACCTGGAAACTGCGACGACAGGTGTAGAAGAAGACTGATACTTCTCCATTTTTTTTCCTTTTTTTTCATCATCATATCTTTATTTTTTCTCCATGGTTTGGTTGAAGAAGACTTTCCAGCACTTTTTCCAGAAGTCCTGTCGAAGCTGAGAGATGTCTGATCTTCTGGTGTTGATCGAGGGGGTCTCTGACCTGCACGGATTTCCATAGCTGAAGAAAAACAGCTGGGACCCATTAAAGATTTTTTTCTTTTTCTTTTCCCCCCCCCTTTTTTATTTTTTATTTTTATTTTTTTTTTCTTCTTCTTTTCTTGTTCTGTTTTTCGCGGGGCCATCACAAATGTGTGCATTGGTGCTTTGATCTCAGTCATTCATTTGGCCTTTTTTTCTCCCATCCCCTTCTGTTGGATTCTTTTTGTCTTCTTCTTCTTCTTTTTTTCCTTTCTTCCTTTTTGTCTTTTTTTCTCTTTTTTAACATCAGTTTGGAGCACGGGCGGTTGGATTACTGAAATTGAATAAACGGATTTGTTGAAATGTTGGGTCCTCAAGAAGACAAATTATGTGGAATTGTTTCTGCTCTGGCGGCCTTGTCCTTTGTCTGCTTTGCACAAAGGTAAGCAAATTATAAATACTGGAAATTATTATGACTGTTGGATTAAATAAATGAGCCCACATATCGGTCAAATTCTAACAGACACCCAGATAATTCACCGATAGGGAATCATGAATACATAATGTCTAATTTTCTATCACTTTTTTTTTTTTTTTTAAAGCCGAATAAACAGTCAAATTTGTGTGTGTGTGTGTGTGTGTGTGTGTGTGTGTGCAGTGTCTGAGAGAGAGAGAGAGAGAGAGAGAGAGAGAGAAATCATATGTGTAAGAAACATGCTCGCATCGATTCTATAGCGCAGATAGGCCTATTATTGAAAACTAAACATTTCTTTTTCTATATAATCCGTCATAATATGTCTTTGTGTGGGTTACGCATTATTCCCCTTAAACAAAATCCCTGTTCAGTTAAACAGTACTTTTATTAATTAATTAATTACGATAGATACAGTATGTATATATATATATATATATATATATATTAAAAATCTTTCTAACCATATTCTACATCCACTCGGCCTTCCGATTAATCAGTGACAACTCAATATTCTGGCATCAATTAAAACCAGGTCATAACAGAGCTGTGTTTTGAATCTCATACAAGCAATATGTTGTAGCAACACTAAAGGATTTTTTGTTAACGTTTTCCAGCATCTGTAACCAATATGTTTTTGATGCAACGGTCCACTGAGTGAAATACAAATATACAAATGATCAATGTTTTTCTTCTGATCCACCCCCACCCTGCCACCATGTCGCTGGCGTTAGAAGAGATCCATCATCACTCAGCCAATAAGAATAAAAACGACGACGCCTATCAGTCAATAATGGTTAATGACATGTGTTCACTGGTGATCATTGAGATGCGACGTGGCTTTGAAGCCTTTGAGGCCGAATGCACATATCTTTTGTCCATGTCATACTGTGTTTGTGGAACACCTGTAAGACAAATGACAAGCCTGATTATACTTTAAACATTGCTGCCTTTTCTCATCACACGTCGTTTATTTAGAATTTGTCAGTAAAAGCACTGAAAACAGTGGTGGCCTAAAACCCAGTGCCTTCCATTTTGACGTTTCACTACATTCTTTCCAGTTCAGTGTGCATGGCTGAGATTTATTTATTTAATTATTTATTTTAACCCCAAATGTATATTGAACCCAGATTGGCTGTCATGTGCAAATTCTGTGTTGTAAGCTAAGATATGCCCCTAAAAAGGGAATTTTAAATGTTAATATGTTTTTTTATCCCAATAATACATCATTATTAAACATGTAAAAACATAAAAAAAAATTCTGTATTTACAGTATATTTTGTAAGCTAACACATCCTGCTGTGTAATGTTCTATACTGCATTGAAAACTATTTTATTTATTAATTAGTATGCATACAGCTTTAATGACCTCATAGCTGATACTGTTTTTTTTTTGTTTGTTTGTTTGTTTGTTTGTTTTTTTTTTGTTTTTGTTTGTTTTTTTTTTTCAAAATGTGTTATATCACACAACTATCTACAATATAGTGAGGGCAAAATGGTAAAACGGTCTACAGTTTCATTGAAACATTTATGTACATTTTATACTAAAATGTTGATTCCTTTTAAAAATAAAGGAACATGTTATGCATCAACTACCCATCTGTTCACAGACCCTCAGGGGTCCCAGGACCCCGAGTTAAAAACCCTGGCTGAAGACTACATGTTTGAACCAGATAAACTCAGTTATTCCAGTTGTCAAAGTTACCAACTAACCACCCTCTGTTGACAAGATAATGTTTTAAGGTTTTTGTTATTCAGCAAAATGTCACAGTCATACATTTTTTGTGAAAAGGCCTGCTTTTTTAGGTGTTACTTTTTGAGATTAAATGGTGCTTTCAGTGCAGTTTATGAAAAACAATGAATTATTCAATTCCATAGATTTATGTTAATGTTTATGTGGTGGTTATATTGATCTAGAGATAAGCCTCTTCAGATTGGCAACATTCAAGAAAAACTAAATCTGAAAAAAATAAAAAGATGCATTGCAATAAAAACATTAAGGAAATATAATTGAAATCACAAGAATGAACAAATCAGCTATATGTGGCATATTTTGCTTTAACTGAATTTGCTTCATTCTCTCTCCTGCAGCACCTCCACCGGAAATACCGGAATATCTGTGGCCAAGACGACAGTGGACAAATTGCTGAAGGGGTATGACATCCGCCTTCGGCCAGACTTCGGAGGTACACGTGATTCCTAATTAGAAATATAGTTGTTTACTTACCAGTCACTGTCGAAGAGATTGCTTATCTGGAGTTTAGTCATAAAGATTATCACTGACCGATGCAGTATGTACATAGTCATGCAGTTTTTTCCACACTGCACATCTGATCTCCTGTGTAGGAAGGTTTTCAAAACTTTGTGCTTTTAAAATACATATATTAAGACTGGTTTGTCATCCGTGGTCTTATGTCAGGACTTAATGTTAAAATGACTGTATAAAGGCAGACATTTTCTAGAAATTGCTGAAACATCTCATGGATTAATAGCATCAATCTCAAGGTTAGGCAGCAATGAAAGAAAACAAGAGACTGTTTGAGATGGGAAGGCACTTTGTGCTCTTGCATCCTGTATCCCCCCAATCCCCGCCCCCCCATAAAAAGTTGTGTTGGTACAGTTTTCACAAAGGCTGAGCACACAGTTTTAGGTTGCTGCTCATGGTCCATATTTTTGCACACGTTCACATTGTTGAAGGACAACAAGATGCTTTTCGAACCACAAAGTCGGGGAAAATTTTGTTTCGCCACACCCAGAAGTCAGCTTGTCTGGCTATTCATCACAAGCCTTCTGTTTGTCCGCTGATATTGCAAAGAGACTATAAATTTGCTACAGAATGTACTTTTCAATTCAGCCCTTCAGCAAATTACTTTTTATTTAAGCAAATAAGAAAGTCTATCTATCTATCTATCTATCTATCTATCTATCTATCTATCTATCTATCTATCTATCTATTCAAATATCATATATGTGACCCTGGACCACAAAAGACTGGATAAGGGTCAGTTTTTTGAAATTGAGATTTATACGTTGTCTGAAAGCTAAATAAATAAGCTTTCCATTGATGTATGGTTTGTTAGGTTAGGACGATATTTGGCCCGAGATATAACTGTTTGAAAATCTGGAATCTGAAGGTGCAAAATATTCAGAAAATCGCCTTTAAAGTTGCCCAACTGAAGTTCTTAGCAATGCAATCATTTTGACCCTTACAATGTGTTTTTGGCTATTGCAACAAATATACCCGTGCTACTTATGACTGGTTTTGTAGTCCAGGGTCACATATGTAGATTATCTCAAATGTATTCATGTTGTTACCATAGAGCCTTTTGGGATTTTTGTACTTGTTGGTAGACATGACGAGTTGGATGTAGAATTCCGTGCTGTGTTGTCTGATTTGGAATATTTTAGGACACACTGACCAATTTGCGATCATTAATACATTTTATGTTCTCTTCAACAAGGTTGGATAGATTACTTACAAATTGTAGTCTGTTTCTGATTCCGAAGTGAATGACAAAAATTGTTGTTAGTAAAGTAATCCATTACATTACGCATTTTAGGTAATGGTAATTAGGACTACTTTTAGATTACTTTTGACCTAACTCGTTTTGTATCATGTTCATATAAAATACAAAGAGAAAAATACATTCTATTTGTTGTTATTAACAACATGAAGCACATTAAATGTTACATTACGTCAAGGTGTCTGCAAGAGGTTTAATGCAAAGCTAATAATAAATCATAAAAATGTCAAATTAAAATAAATATAATGTTAAAATAACGTCAGTCAAATTAAAACACTTACTTAAAAAATGAAATATTTTATCTGTTTACTCTTACTATTGTGTGAATAATATGTAATCAATCAATCAATTTAAAAAAGTACTTAAATTTTTGCAATCTGATTACGTAATCCAGATTGCATGTAATCAGTTATTACCTAGCTCTGCACTTCAACACCATTTTAACAACAAACAAAGAATTTTCAATCATTTCATCAGCACTGATGGCCCCTCCACAGAGCACTGATGTGAGGTCAGTTATCCTGCAGCGCTGCACGCTTGTATTGGGAGCAGCATCCGTTCTGATGCAGGCCAGGGAACTGTAGTCTATCACATCCTGATAATTCCATCATCAGTCAGAGCCCAAGTCTCCTGACACAACTGCTGACCAACTTCAGCTTTGGAGCGTCGTGCATTTTAATTGGACCCAGGCCGTAGCTACGCTAGCCAGCGAGAGAGAGAGAGAGAGAGAGAGACAGAGGGAGGGTGAAGAGGGCAGAGAGGATAGAGATGGAGAGAAAGAAAGAGGCCAGTTAGGTGGTCGAGAAACCAGGCCGTCCTAAAAGAGCTTCATCTCTTTGGCCAGCTAGAGGGATAGCCGCGGGGTTTGGTCGTGGTGTATTTGTGTGTGTGCGCACCCCAGAAGTTGCACCGCACCAACACAAGAATGCAAAGCCTGCTTGCACATGCGATCATACATTGATGCACACACACATACAAAGAGTTAGACAACTTAAAAAAAAAAAATGCTATTCACAAAATATCTACAATCCAGCTTAACAAACCTCAAAATGCACTGAAATAGCATTGCAGCATGCATGTTTTGTTTTTTTTTTGAATTAAGGCACTGTTATTATTATTATTTTTTTTAGCATAAATACCTATTATTATAGATTGTACTGTACTGTACGAGTACTGTACTGTACTAATTTGCTGACACAATTATTGTTGCACCTCCAAATTGTGTTCATCACAAAAATTTCAGTACTATTTAGCAGACATGATATGTAGATTTGGTGCTCAAAATAGTTGTCTCTTCAAATATTAGAAATGTACTGATTATTAAATAGAAATCAAAGTGGTACATACAGTTTGAAAATTTAGCTAATGTACTTCTATATGCCTCAGACACATAAAGTGTCCATATTAAGCTTATTAGAAGTTTTTTTTAATTATTTATTTAAAGATGTAAAACACATTATTTTTATTTTACTGTACATTGCCGCAACACCTTTTTCAACCCCTGCCCTTTTTGAAAAGCCTATTTTCCTCTGGTTGGCCAGCTGGCCCTGGCTGGTGATTGGTTAACCACTTGTGTGTCGGAAAATAAACGCCCCTTGCCGTAATAGTTTTTTTCAATTCCTGAAGCTTCACGAGCAGTATTATATTTACGGTAACTGTTGTGTCAGTATTGGAAGTCAATAAATTTTTCCCCTTCACTGAAAAAATAAAATAATTTAAAATAAAATAAAATAAAACGTCTTACTCCCACATGTTTCACAAACATGCACAAAGAGCTATATCACACACTAAAGCAATAATACTACAAGCATATATATATATATATATATTTTTTTTTTCAAAATACCATTCTAGTACATACTTTTCAATATTGGGTGTGCTGTCTGAAGATGAGACTTATATGTATATGACAGGTCCAGTCTTCCCATTGTAGCCATTCTCACCCTGTTCGTGTTCATTGTTTCAGCAGTAGATGATGAGTCATTTTATTCAGCCTTGCTTTACACTCGATGTTGTTGCCTTTCGTATTCTCGTTGTAGTTATTGGCTTATTGGCTCCAGCTCTCAACAAATAGCCCGTGGATGTGGTGTACAGTCTGAGCAGAACTCAAATTGTGTTTTATGTTTGAGTGGGATACAACTTTCAAAGCATGGATGCATCCATAGAAGTTGGAGTACATATTTGATGCTGATGTTTAGGGTGAAATATGCTAGTGGTCTAGTGTACTTGCAATCATCATCATTATCATTTTTCATGAGGTATTTGGGCAGCATTGTCCTATTTAATATTTCATGGTTTGAGTGTCACTGGATTTGAGTCCATTTTGATCCAAAACCAAAAATCAGTTCCAAAAAAGCTAGTAAAAAAAAAAGCTAGTTTTATGATGTTTTGTTAGTGAATTAAAAAATAAAATATTTCATTATTAAATAGTTTGGATTTTGTCCTTTTCCACAAAGGATTAACACAATACTGCTTTAGTATAGTATATTAAAATCATTAAAATCATACAGTAGGTGCTGCTTTATTGTGACCTAACCTTAAACATTTTGGTTAGGTCCCAATGTTGAACCTGCTGATCAGTAAAGGTGTCCTTAAAGGTCTTCGCTGTCAGTGTGTCGGCCCATCCAATCAACATGTAAACACCACATCCAATTTCAATGATAGGGCAATTAAATACCTGTTAGGAACGTCATTAATCATATTTCCTTCATTTATTTTTAAATAAATGCATCTTCTAGCTGATATGCAAAGGGAAAAGGGTGAGGAACTCGGGTTGGCCGCATCAAAAACTAAATCCACTGTTTTTACTCTCTACTGTACCTGATACTTTTTTTTTTTTTTTTTTTTGGTAATTTTGTCCAATTTAACTATGCAGTGTTTTGCAGTGTTATTTTAAACAGCCTCTGCCAACAAGATTTTTTTTTTTTTTTTTTTACATTTAATTTATATATATATATATTCTTTTTTTATTTATTTTTTTTTTTCATTAGGTAAGCAGCTGTATACAATCAGTTGATTATTATGATAAAATAAACTTCTTTAGGGTGATACAAAACCTCCTCATCACCATTTCTGGGTTTATTTTCCAATCGTGACCTGCTATACATGATCACTCATGTATAATCTACTAACAGTGTGAATATTCCATTGGAAAAAAACGACAATGGAAAATGATCATTTTGCTTCATTCAAATGAAACAGAATTCCCAATTGTCTAGAAGAAGAAGACAGTGGATTAATTACAGCCCGTGCTGGCCTTATTTACAACCTCAATAATCAGGGCAGCCTCTGAAGGTCTCTGAAGACTTTGAATTTACGAGATTGCGGTTTCTCATTTCAAGTCATCCTCTCTAACAAAAGATACCTTCATGTTCTCAGGTCTGGTTCAGTCCGGCTATGTCGCCGGGGCCTGTTTATGTGCTGCTCATAAAAAACATGCTGAAAGTTTAATCAACAGAATGGAACATGAATACAGTTGCCTAGATACGCAACATGTCACACCCGAGGCCATAAATCAACCAAATGTTTTTTTTTTTTTT
>JAHKKF010516187.1:0-10889 GCA_019740295.1 Labeo calbasu
AATCGTATGTAAACATTTGAACGGGGTCATTTTTATAAATTCAACTATTATTTTCTCTTGTGGACTATATGTAAGCATCTTCCATGTGAAATATCTTATTCAGGTCAGTACTACATAAAAAATAACATGCATTTTGTATGATGCCTCATATTTTGATAAAATAATTAACATTAACAGCAGATGTAAACTTTTGATCTACTGTATATCTCATAAGTATTGTGCATTACTGTATTGTGCCATATCAATATATATAGATCCATTAAAATCTGTGTGAAAGCAGCCTAAAAATTTGTTCTGCCCCCAGTTTTATGAGATATTCCACAGTGCAAAATACACTGACAAAAAAATACTCTCACGCTTATCACGTACAATGGAGTAACAAGCTATTTGCGGCAAAAAGACAAATCGAGTGGTTTTCAAGGAACCTTTCCAAGAGCGTTCAGCGAAGGGTCAGGAAGAACAACGGTGGATCCTTTAGGGAGGTCACGCTGGTGTGTCGACAAAGTATGAAGATTACGCCGCTGCGAGATAACCGGAGCAGTGCCTCAGGTGCACACACACAGTGAACACATTGGTTTCAACACAGAGCTATTTCCACATTCCTCTGGCCGCTGGCCTGCTCAGATGTTTCAACAAAGCAGCTGTGGTTTTCAATGAAAGGAAGAAATAACAGAGAAAGAAAAATGTTTAGGGGAGTTACTTCAAACAGATGAATACTTCACATACCAAGTCTGCCACCGTGCGCATCAAAGCTATTCAAATTGAATATTTCGTTTTGTAATATACGTCAAATTTACCTGTAAATGCTATGTGAGCTTATTGAATTACAAAAGAACATTGCATCTCTCTTCCCTGATCTACTTCGGTTAGAGAAAAGATGTATATTGCTCAAAACACAGGGTTAAAAATTTAAACAAATCATAAAACCTCAAATCACATTTCTTGTTCAAGTGTGCTGAGGTGATCTGAAGCAAAGAAAAAAAACAAAAAAACAAATTAGATTTATACTAAAAAAGGAACCAAGGTATGATAATATAACAGAGAGTTGGGGGTGAATACTTTTGACTTGGGCTAGTAAGTAAACAACCAAGACCACTCAGAACACCTTAGCAACTGCATATCAATGCTATTCTTTCAACACCCTAGCATTGTGACGTCAAGTTACAGCTAATGCACTTTGCCGCTACTACAAATGACTGCCTGTATATGTTGTTTTTCTTCCAGGTGCGGCTCATGCTCAGATCAGGAGATGTGCAATGCTTTGGGCTATGTTGGCACAACCTTCCTGGGAATAATCCTTTAATGTGTCCCATGAATTTGCATGAAGCGTTTTGAGGGGGCGGGGGTTGCTTCTCACCTATGAGCAAGTGTGTACCACAGGGCTCAGTGCTAGGCCCAATGCCTTTAGGGCTCAATCAGGTGTTATATGTCTGTTTTAGGACACCACCATCAATCTCCCCCTGTCCATTTGCTCTCCCACGTGGGATCAAATCACCACCCTCAAGTACGTACTTAAGCATCGCGTCCCAGCTGCCAGCTTTTGTGCTCTGACGGTACTTATTTGTCAGTTCTTTGTTACACCCAGCATTGGTTTCCTGACGAACAAATTGGTGGTAAAGCTCATATTAGAAGGATGGTGTAAATGTGGCATCTTATTCAATCAGTTTTAAAAGAAACAGAGGAGGCAGTGCAAATGAGCTAATTGACATTTTCAGTTTTTCCACATGTACCCTTCACCCTTATGATTTCTGCACATGGCTCACAGCTTAGAGCTACGGTTGGCTTCCAACTTACTCGTCTTATCAGGGCACTACAGTGCGACTGAAAACTACTGCGTGCGACTATGAAAAATATTTAGGAGCACCATGTGCGACTGACCTGATCAGCATATTTGTGTTTGTGCTGAGGGGAGCTTTAAACGTTGTGAGATCGCGAATAACAGTTTGACATCTTTTAATGATTATTAAGGGAGTTTGTAAATGAAATATTGATTTAATACAACCGTTAAATAAACAAGAAGTTAATATTAAATGACTAACATTGTCTAACTATAAGACTATTGCCTGCTCTATTTCGTCGTCGAAAATAGTTTGAAAAGTCACAACTGAGCTGCTGCGCATCTCCATTTAAACATAGCAATGTTTCGTTTGTGAACAAACATGCATTTTTAAACGAATCTAATGAGTCAATTTCCCATTCATAAAGACAGTCATTTGCTTTATTCCTGAATAAATCAGCCGTTTGAACAAATCAAACGAATGAATCAATCAGTAATTAAATCAGTGACTTGCTGCCACCTACTGGCATATTTAGTTTTTTAAAGTACCTTTTCAGTTATTTAAATCATTTAATATTTCTGTATTCAAAATTTTATATTTAAAACATTCATCTCAACATAAATTTATATATTTGATTGCACTCATGCCACCTCTGAGCCGTATTAAACATGAAAATACACCTACAAGCCACTTTTGTGTTTTTTTATGCCACCTCTGTAGTACAAATTAATTTTGTTAATACTGATTTCATTTGATTGGTAACTTATTCTTACTCTACTTGTTCTTATTCTGAAATTAAAAAAAAAATTGGCATAAAAGATGACATACATAAGTTCGAAAAATCCCATTACAAAAGTAAAAACAAAATTTTCCTGTAAATCACTTTAAGGAGTCAAATATCACCTCATTTGGGAAGGCTAATTTTTGATCAGATTTTTTTGATTATTGATTAAAAGGTGCTTCTAAAATTTGGACTGTGCTCCTGTTAGCGTACAGCCCTGCTTATTCATTAAAACAACTGTCAACAATTTGGATATAGACTAAAGCAGTGCTATAAAAAAAAAAAGGATTGCATTATGTATACCACAGAAATCTGTTATTTTGCATGACCAGACGCTAGTCATGCTTAGCACATTTACATGCTGCATTCATGACTCATTACCTTTATTGAAGTCCTGGGTACTCAGTGAACGACAAGTAATTCAGTCATCTTGACAGACTCAAGTATCGTTGAAACAACTGCGCAACCGCGCATTTTTGTTCACCGAGGTGTTCTTTTTATTCGTTTTTCTCTAAGTGATAGAGCATGCGGCACTGAACATTAGGCCTCGGGCCACAAGGAGGGCGAAAGTGAGCGGGGAACCTATGTTGACACCTCGCTGGCTCCGTTAATCCGACCTGTGAGTGATGGCCGAGAGTTTGAAAGGCACTTTGTCCAATTAGAAGCGCGCAGCAAATTTCCACCTGGCCCTGACAGAGATGAAGTGGCTCTGTTGAGAAGACACAGTGGCTTCCAGCCAGGTAAGAGAGAAGTCCAAAAGGTTCTAGTCCAGCTAGCAATTAACAAACGTCCACTGGACAACCCCCTAAATGCAAATTGAAATATAATGAGAATTCTCGCTATCAATTAAAGCCAAAGATTGTCATTCACCTCGGCGCCTTTCAAAAGCAGACAGACTGCCATGTACGGTGTTAACACCGCGGCGAAGGGTCAATCACTGTCACAGGGAAGGAAGTCGCCGAGCAGCGCGCGGCAAATGGACTCCCGCTGATACAAATGACAGATGTGTCTAATAAATAGCCTGGCACGTAATAATTTCAACTCTACCCATTTTCCTAAAGTGTGTCTGCAGACCAGAGGTGTAATTTCAACCGTATAAATGTGAAAAATCAAACACTCATTCAACATTCAGCTTATTCCCTCAGCGCTCCAGCAGCGGGCCATTAAACTACTTGAGAGAGGCCAGCTTTCCTGTGTCTGACTACTTTGCGTCAGCATTTTCATGCACATCATGTGTTATAATCCTTCCCTAAACTAAATTAGCCTGATTTTTGAAGCCAATTTACAAATTAAACCTTTAAAAGGAAAAGTTCACCCAAAAAAAAAACAAAAGTGCTATCATTTATTCACCCTCACGTGATTTCAATTCCATATGCTGATCCTTTATCATGACCAGACAACCAAGAAACTGATGAGTGAACAATGAAATCAATTTCAGTCTGTTCAACTTCTGAAGACTTGACAAAGAGCATAGTTGTAAGAATTACATTCATGAAGATTTTCGCCGTTTCTGGAGCTTGACAGGTCATAGTCGTTATGAAATGTCATCGTATGGAGAAGATCTATTTGAAGAAATGATGTTCCAAAGAAGAAAAAAAACAGCCTACGGTTTTAGATGGTGAATAAATGGCTGATTTTTTGAATGAAGTGTACGGAAATCACAACAGCTCGTGCTCCTAAAATGACGAAACAGATGATTTGATAAACAAATTCAGAAAGTGTCTTGCTGTTTGAGTAGATGCATATCAAGATTAGTCAAATTTGCGTTCGGATCCATGTAACACAACCTTTACAGGAGTTTCAGAAGAAGTGTTGGCGAGTTTCCTCAAACACAGTGGCACCATTGTGCTCCATCGAACTTTTCTTCGTTAAAATGCAATCAATTGTTATACGTCTACCAGCCATGTGGCAAAAACCTCAATCTTTTAATTTGAAATTAATGCAGCAATTATAATGGGGTCTCGGAATAATTTCACATTTCAAAACCCTTGAACATTAACTGATGGCTTCCATCTTCCCAATTCTGTATGTCTATTTCTGTCTGTCACGTAAAAATAGGGTTTTAATAACCTGACATGGGGTTAATTATTGCATCCCGGGCACCACATTAGGAAAATAAAGCGGTAAAACACTGATCGATAAGGCTGATAAACTTTGGCCTGAAGACGGAGGGACGCGATTGGTCCAGCAAACACGACGGCGGGAGAGCCCCGTTCTCCATCACTGCCAGCGTCCAGTGGAAACGTCGTTCTCAATCACTGCTCCATCAATTTCATCCATCCAAAAGCTGAGATTAACTATTCATTACATAAAAGAGAAATCTCATCTTCTGTTTATGACATCACATGAAAAGACTGGGTCACAAGTTAACAATCTAAAGTTTCCAACAGTCTCGCGGACTTTGTAAATCGTGATTACTCAAAGGCCGAATGCAGTCTGGGTAAAACGAAACTGCTCAGAATCAACGCAATAGTCTTTTGGTTTGTGGTTACATTGTTACATCATGTGGTGAATGAATAAACGAAAACAATACTTATAAAATACACACTTAAAGGGATGGTTTAACCAAAAATGAAAATTCTGTCATAATTTATTCACCCTCAAGTCGTTCCAAACCTGTTTGAGTTTCTTTCCTCTGTTAAACAAAAGAAAGATTTTTAAGCACGTAAAAAGTAGTTGCTTTAACACTAAAATGAATACAACCATCAATCAATTAATAAATATATATATAATATATTTATATTTATATGCTGTGCAATGATAAATGAATCAAATCCAAAATAAAAGTTTTTGTTTAAATTGTTTGTTTTATATTATTTGTGTGTACTGTGTATATTTATTACGTATATATAAATACACACACATACAGTATATATTTTGAAAATATTTACATTTGTTATTTATTTAACATTTATGGAGCATCACATTTTGTGTGAAAATAAACCATACAAGTCGTTTATTTTGTTTAAAAATCTCATAAATGTATGAGGTGGCAAGGGGCGTAACAGTATTGATACAAATACTTGAGCTAAAACAATGTTTTTTTTTTTTAATAATGTCTAGAACACTGGCAAAGTTTGTACTATTTTCTGCTTATTTTGATACATAAAATAATTATTTTTTGTTCAATAAATACTGTCATTAAAATATGTTAATATAAAACAGATTTTAAAATACAGAAACAAAATCATTTTAAAATATACAGATTTTGAAAGAATTAAAGGAGATCCCATAGTACTTGAACATATTTTTACAGTAGTAACAACAAATGATATTTTATTATATGATAAAACATGATGGTTTCATTCTAAACATGGCGATTATCTCTAAGATGGACACTGAACATAATATATGATATTTACCATCTGAATCTAACGTCAACAAATGGAAAAGTCAGCCTTCTATTAATTATCATGTTAAGTGTTGTGCCTTTTAGCCCAACAGCAGGGGCGCTTTTTGCCCCAAATACCATATTTTTACATATTCGTTTGTTGTTTAAAAACTGCTGCTTTAATTATCTTAAACAAAACACATTTAGAAAATCATTAAGAAAACCTTTGTCTCAAGATATATTCAAAAATGTTAGCAATTCTCATTTGCTACTTAAAATCTACAACATCTTAAAAACACCAAATATTAAATCAAGCAAGCATAGAATCAACTTTGAGCTGCTACCCGCGATCGCGTCAGAGATCAGGCAAATTTGCACGTGTGTCTTGAAAAGCAATGGTTTGTAACGTGCTATGCCACTTTTTTCTGCCATCTGGTGGTTTAGAGGAAATTAATATCAAAGGCGCCTTTTACACCAGGGCCTTTAGCCCCATTGTACCCTATACATAATAAATATACACAGTACACAAACATACATTATGTAAACAAAAACTTTTATTTTGGATGCGATTAATCGTGATTAATCATTGCACAGCACTACAATAAATACAACAAAACCAGTCTTTCTACAGCACTATTGAGTACACAAGCCAACTATGGCAAACATATTAATGTGCGTCTAATACAAAAATTAGGGACAATCAGAAATAATTCCTCGTTTATGTTTATCTCTAAATTAGAAGGGTTTTTTTTTCGTCCTATGACTATTTCATTAAAAAACTACTGAAACCAATGCTACTGAATAAAAAATAAATACGTAAACATATGCATGTCTAAATATGAACAATTTTAACTTTAGTAAAATATTTAACTTTTTAAATAAAGGTGTATTCTCAATGTCACATTAGCTTTTCATGTAGTAAAAATGGTATCAAGAATTCTGAATTTTTTTGTTATTGCCAACTGAGATTTTGGCATCATGACAAGCCTTAATTATTCAAATTAAGCTGATAAATGAACAGAAGTGCACATGGCTTCATTTAACATAATTTAATAAGTACCTAAAAGGATAATGGTAGAATAAATGGTGAAATCTCAGCCTGAGAGAGTTAAGTTGAAGGTCAGGAAGGACAAACCAAGTCCTCGGCGAAACCTTGTCCCCTCCCAAGCACTGTAAGACATTTAAATAAGAATGAACTAATGGATTCACATCCAATGTGACTCAACATGATTAATAGTTATGGGCATTGTTTAACCACTCTGGTCCACTGGTTCACTGTAATTGGTGAACAAAAAAAAAAAACAGCGAGTGGGTCTCTGATATTAATAATTAGCTGGCTGAATCGTCACAGGAAGAAGCGAGTCTGTCCAAGCCCGCACGATTTTAATCAAAGACTGAAAATAGGAGCTGATTATAATCTGCATTGAGAAGTCACCGGGGGTGTTTGAAGAATACGACATGCCCGGATGTGAGGATAATTTGATTAAGAGCTTGCCGCACCTGAAGGGACAGAATTTCAGTCTCTTTTTAACTCTATTTACTGGATTAGGCGCCGCTTCTTAATCATATATGAATAATCAAGTACATTGAGTGACACTAATTCAAAACACGGCTTATCTTTCTGATCAGCCCGATTTTTATTTGTTAGGGGACCCGGAATTGTTTTAACAGGGGAAGGATGAGCAGTCACTTAACTTAGTCATCTGAACGCGTGTTAAAACGAGTCAAAATCAATTATACGCCAAAATGGC
This sequence comes from Labeo calbasu, assembly GCA_019740295.1. Classification (NCBI taxonomy): domain Eukaryota; kingdom Metazoa; phylum Chordata; class Actinopteri; order Cypriniformes; family Cyprinidae; genus Labeo; species Labeo calbasu. The sequence goes on from JAHKKF010516187.1 coordinate 7,642, forward strand.
TGAATAAATGAAAATTACATGCATGAAACACGTCTGGGGCTGTAAGAGCTAAAAATTAAATTTGATACGAGTGAGTGAAGAATAGGTGTTTGCGTAATTCATGAGACAAAGAGACACTACGAAAAAAAAAAGTGAGACGCACACACAAATGCGTGAATTACAAGCCAGACATTGTGACTTCAATGACTCGGAATTCACGGCAAATACACGCACAGAAAATGTCAAGCCAAGTTGAGGAAATGGCCTACTTTAGCATGTCCCTCCTGCGTCTCCATACTTGCGTTTATGGGAATGGTAAACACATCTTGTGAGGCAACATTTTAAGATGAAAAGCAGACATTACACAACTTCTGTGTCCATTACAAAAGAGCAAGACAAAATGGAAACAAAGCATCTTCTTGTTGCCTTACGCAGAATTTGGCTCATCTTAAGTTTGGCCGAAGCTCAGCTTGAAAGTCCTAACCTCTAAACCTAGCTAGTACATGACAAAAACAAAAATTAAATTGTTAAACTACTCACTTTTAAAATCACATTATCCTTCATTTCTGCTCAAGTTCTTTAAAGTAAAAAAATAAAACATTTTATAAGTTATTAAGAATGGTCTTAGACAATGTATCGTAAAGGTAAAAACATAAAAAATAAACTTAAGAAATTCAAGAAAATGTAATCTAAGGATTTAGATTTTTTTTTTTTTTACTCAAAAACAAGATATTTCATTTCAAATCATTTTTTTGTATCGTACTTTACATTTTGTCAGTGTGGTAAAGTCCATCCTCAACCCATCTTACTTCCACAATGTGACATCTTTCTGTGCAAAACATGAAAAAAAAATTAAGATTTACATAGAAAAATTGAGTCAGATTGACTAAGACCATGCAAAATCAATGCTTTAATAGCTATTTGGTTATTGGTTAATATTAGTCATTAGCAGACACAGCCAAAGTGAGGAACAAAGAAGGAGTTAGACATTAAGCTGAATGTGCCACATGCAAAGAAGGTCTGGGAATTGCTAGATGGTAAACATTGCTCTATTACAGTAGCTAGCAATTGTAGAAATCTGTACAAATTAATCAAATGTCAAAAACCAATACAAACTCAATGAATATTTTAGGGTCTCCAACAATTCCGAACGGTTTACTATATTATTGCATACAATGCTCATTTAATACTGTTTTTTAGTGCTTGTGACAATGAATTTAATAACTAGAGCTATTCATAACTATTCTGACATAAATGCTTCAAATCAATGACTACAAATGTTCATGATACCATTTATATAAATTATAATTCAACAACTGAAGCCATTCATAGAAATCAATTCAACAAGTAAAAACATACTTATGTAAACTTACATAAACCTACAACCTTACGGAAATTGTCGCAGTCAATTAAACTAAACTATCCGTCAATCAACTAAACTATTTAGAAAACTACTTATCCATAATTAATACATTTATTTTACATTTATTTTTAAAACCATTGAAATAACCATTCGTACATAAATTGTACGAAATTAATCAATTCGTGAAGCATTTGTTTAAACTGTCAATCAATTCAACAACTAAAACATTCATAAAATTGTCAATAAATTCAATGTCTGAAACCACTAATAAAACCATTTTTGCATAAATTATGCTTACAACTCTCACAAATCAATTAAACCAAAACTATAAAAATCAATCAACTACTATAAAACTATTCAGAAAACTATTTATATTATTCTCAAATTGTCTTTACAACATGCACCAAAAACAAAAAGAAACTATTACATTTACACTTAAATGACATTTCGTCTTAATTTCTACATTTCTACCCAAGTTCTTGGTCAAATGTCAATGCTACACTGCAAAAAACAACCTTACATTGTCTTTATAACAGCTTGAAAGATTCTGACGCTTTACAAATGAATCAGATCACAAGCCAATACAATCTCCATCCACACTCTGAGGTAAAATTAACTACATTCTTCTTTCTGAATGCTTTTAAGTTAATAGTTTGCATTAATTTGCCATTAAAAACAGACTGCTGCACTTTGCATTAGATATCATGAGTAGTTTGGGCCTATGGAAATCCAAGTGAGAAATCCTGTCGACCTTGGTCATCACTTGGCCCAAAGGAGAGCCCCATTTCAAGTTCTTTCACCTCAGCATCACGTCCCCACTACACCCACAGGCCTAGTTAGGTCACAGCCCCGCCCCACAACATTAAATTTAGACCTCTTTAAAGGCTTCCCATAATGCATCTGGACTACATTAATTCATTACTATTTAAACTGTCCATCTCAGATATTAACTTCTGTAAATGGGCCGTAGATCTGAGACATCCCCCGCCGCTGGAGATGTTGCATCAAAATCTGGTTCTTGTCACCAGCCGAGGGCATATTTGCCAGACCCAGTTTGGCCACTGGTGGCTTTAACTCCAAAATAAGCTCTCCCATCAGAGCAAAACTTTTTAGTTCAAAGAGGATAAACTTTGTCTAATTTGGACGCCACCACATTAATTATCCATGAAATATCAATATAGGAGATGTGGGGCACTTCTTACTTCTGGTAAACTTCAAATGCAGTTTAAAATCGTAAGATTTAAGCTACCTTGGGTAGTAGTTATTTGAAATGCTTGCCAAAATGTTTTTCACACCATATGCAAACTTTTCAACTTTTCAAGACCTACTTTCCTGCAAAAGCATGAGAACTTCAGCTGCAATGAAATTTATCCTGTTGCACACCAAAACTGAAAAGTTCTCCCATCTATCAGGACAAAGTAAATCACAGTGTGTGTTTGGTTCAATCCAAGGTATTTTTTTCTTTTATGGTGTAATTTATAAATGTCATTGCTTGCCCTTGACGTATTCAGCCATAAAACAACCATTGGGCCTCATTAAGTAAATCATTAATGGAAATTTTCTTGTGATAGCTTTTGGATTGAACTGAAGTCAAACAGTCACAATAAATTCAATGAGTCCAACTAAAGAATTAAAACATCTGTAAACTGAATTCACTGAATGAATTCATTGACCAAAACCATTCATAAAACTATTCTTACATAAATTATTAAAAACATTTAGAAAATCAATCTTGTATAAACCATGACAATTCAATTATTCCAACTAAAATGTAAAAACACTTGTAAATTGGCAATGAATTCTACAACTATAACCATTCATATTAGTTTCGTACTATACATGTTTTTTCCAAATCACTTCAAATGTTCATGAAACCATTTTTATGTATCACAATCAATTAAATCAC
>JAHKKF010516190.1:2897-21179 GCA_019740295.1 Labeo calbasu
AGTAACATTTGAGTGATTCATTGTGTTCATTTAGAGAAGGATTCATCCGCTTTTTTCAAACCAGTCTATGTAACTGATTCAGTGAGTGAGATGATTCAGTAACATGTGAGTGACTTAGTAAGTTCATTTAGAGAAGGATTCATCGGATTGATTCAAACCAGTGTTTTTATTTGATTCAGTGAGATGTTGATTCAATAGCACAAGACCAATAAATAAATAAATAAAATACATAAAAAGATTCAATAACATTATTTAGTGAGTTCATTTAGAGAAGGATTCATCAGATTGATTCAAACCAGATTTTTTTATTGATTCAGTGAGTGAGGTGTTACATGAAGTAACATGTCTGAGTGATTCAGTGAGTTCATTTAGAGAAGGATTCATCAGATTGATGCAAACCAGTCTATTTAATTGATTCATTAAATGAACCATTCATAAGAGTCATTTGCTGGTGAATTAGAGCGTACTGGTTGTGGTGTATGTTACTGCATGCAGAATTTGGTAAAAATGTGTTTTCTTGTCACACTGAAACACTGTAAGGTATTATGTAAACACCGTGGTATTATAGTAGTGTCCAAAAACAAGTTATTACCAAAGTACGTATCTAAAGAAACATGGCAGTACCAAGGCACCATGTCAAAAATCATGGTATTACAGTACTTCAAGACCCCAAAAAAATCGGGGTAATGGTAAAGAAAACATCACTAATTAAGAATAAGCATTTATGAGCTGGCCCTAAAATAAATCTACTGTCTTTTCAATTCAAATTCATTCATGTGACTCTGCACCCTGATTATATTATAAATTAAACCAGATTCATTCGGTTGATGCTGATGGACTTAATGTCTGTGGTTAAAATAACTGCTGTGAATTATTATTCATGTCCATTTTGCATGACAATTTGCCCGAGCAGCTCAATGTTTTCAATGTATTCAGCTCGCAGAAGAGCCGTCTGGGGTTACGAGGATGAATTAGGCTTGAGTTATTAGCCATTAGACATAAAGGCAGACAGTTTAACGTCCCGGTCGAGCGCTTGCGACAGCAAATATATAAACGTTACTGTTCATACGAATGTTACTCTAATTTCTACATGCTGACACAAGCGCTTACGTGCACATTTATTGCATGAGAGTCATTGCTGAGTCACGTCTCTTTCCGTCGCTTGGACTGGTGTGTCGGAGACGTTAATGTGCTGTGAAGCTTCCGTGTCTCGTCCAGCGTGGCTCATGGGGACATAATTATGCCGGCTGCTGCCGTCCCTGGCCCTGGGACATCATTACCGCACCGCCCTCACGGCGCTCTCTGGCACATTCTGTATCCTGGCCATTAGCACCAGCACCCCTTACTGTCTCTATCACAATAAACAAGCCGTTAGTCTGTTTATGCCAGCGCCGGCGAGACAGGCCGCTGTGTCTTATTAAGAGGCGCTACACACGCTCAGACCGAGTCAAGTATATGTACGGAGTCAAGTTTGTACACACGTGTTGTTCTGCAGCGTGTGGGTTAAATCAGCTTGACGACTGTTTGTCATGCACAGGTGTTAGTAGATGGCTTTCTCGTTTAGATCTGTCATTAATTTGACAGACTTTGGCAGACATGATTGCAGACTCTCTCTGTCACGCTATCACAGGTTTAGTATCAGCCGCCGACAGACCACCCGCTGATTCTCTAATGCACATTTCGCATAAAAAGGCAAGTGTGGTCAAAATAGCAAGTTGTAATGTGATTGAATGGCTTTTTGCAGCATCTCTGAGTCAGAGTACAGGGGTTTTTATTAGTTACTTTGCAAGTGTGTTACAGACACTTTTGAAAAACAGGGTACATTTTACATGCAACCATGCAATTTGCTGATTTACTATAGTACGCTACCCAAAAACGTAGTAACTTGAGCCCTATTCGGAAAGTAATTGTTTCTCATGTGGACGTCTGTAAAAATATATTCCTATGGCACCTTAGTGATAAAACTCATGGATTCTGATGGCGATTTATTCACAGCTGAGAAGCGAGTTATGAATTCATATTTAATAAATTCATATTTAATAATATCTTATGTATTATTTGATTATTTTAACGTCCTGTTTAAAAATAGGAAAATAGACATGCTATATTTGAAATGGTTCTCTGCCTTGCATTTTATCTCATAAAATGAAGGGAAAAAACACCAGCATTCTGGATACGGACAGCAATAGAATCACAGACGAACCCCTGTAAATTCTGAAAATCGCTTAGGTCCACATTAGAAACCATCCGAAACTGGCTTTTGTTGGACATCCGTGTGGAACGATGTTAATTCAACAACATAAGGCCCTATGGAATCCATTTAATTTTCTTCCACAAATGCCTTTTTTATTTTTATTTTACTGGAGTCCGTTTTTGTTTTTTTCTATTTGTTTTTTTTTTTTTTTCTTTCTGGAACCCTTTTTAATGGTTAAATTACATTTGATTAATAAAAAGCATGTCTAATTAATTAAAGTCTTGAAGCTTAACAATTAACATCAATTTATTAAAAGTTTAACAAAAATTACATGTTTAGGGCCCTATAAAATGTTTTTTTTTTTCCAAGCTTATGTTTTATTGTTACCAAATTCAGTGTTTTAGCATGTCTAATTATTTGAATGCATAAAACAAGTTTTTTTTTTATTCTTCCAATAGCATTATGATTTTTATTCATTAATTAAAATTAAACAAATGTTGTATTGTATGATTACTCCTTAAAACATAAGGTTTTACTAATTTTGATAGTAGTATTACATTCTGCCGAACAACAGTATGTATTTCTGCCATAAGTTTCTGCTTTAAGTTAAATGAAACTTTTATTTATATGTTGCTGTGAACACATTCAAAGAAACCTAAATATGATATGATGATAGTTTTTCACACCAAAAAAAAGGTAAAATGATTTGATTTAAGTGACCTACTGTTGATTAATTCATCCAAACTTTGAGGAATTCCGTGACATTCTGCGTTATATAGTAAATTCCGTTTTTATAGCTGGATTTTGCGATTCTGTCTGCTTTTTCTGCATTGCGGAAATCATAGGGACCTCGAGTAACAACTTCTGCTAATTAATTGGTTCATTATTGAAAATAAAGGGATAGTTCAGGCCAAATGAAACTGTGCTTTTTATTTAGTCACCTCCAGGTCAGTTTGCCTGAGTCTCTGGATTACAGGTAATAATGCTGTAAAAAATAATAAACAGACTGATCGTTTCACACCATAAGACCTCCTCAGGAATCACAGGAATTGACTTTGTGTTCCTTGATATTCTTTTGATAGTCTGTCTCTAAACAGACTGTGTCTGGTCGCATTAAACGTTGGTCAGATTGTTTATTTATGTCTAAGTTATTGGTTTTGGCAAGAAAAAAATGGTTAAGACTTTATTTCAAAAGACTGTCTACCAGTGTTAATTCTGACAGGCATTTTTGATTTAGTCTTATCTTGAGACTAAAATGCTTAATAGTCTTAATCACATTTTAGTCATTTGAGTCTTTCATAGTTTTAGTTGACAAAAAGTCATTGCATTTTTGTCAACTTTTAGTCATTACTTTTAGTCAAACTGCACTTACCAACATATATTTTGGTAGCTATTTTATGGTTGTCAAACAAAAATAGTTATTAATTCTTCTCTCTTTAGACCAATCAATTAAGCTTATGAGAAATTCAAGGATTGAATTCGGAAAAACTGGAATACATGACAGTTTTTATTTCTGGGTAGAGATACAAATTAAACTCATTTTTCAGATACAGTAGGTTTACTTAACATGTATACATTTATTTAGCATCTTTTGATGGTTAATATTAATGACACATATAGGTTTTTAATTAGGAATGCTGTCCCTTTAAGACGGAAGGCATGCATATAATACTGACACATTCAGTTTTCACCCACCTGTTTACGTGCACTTAAGCCATAACTGACTGTATTTACGCAAGATACTCAACATGATAGGCATTTGGACTACTGTGTGTGTATTTGAGCACTGAGAACTGATCATGCGCTGTATGAAAACTGAAGAAGTGGAGTGTGCACAAGAGAGAGTGCTTCTATCAGTGCGATTCTGCCTATCCCCCCTTCACTAACTTTAAGTTAATCGACAACGAATTGTGACTCCTGGGGAAAACGAGACTTCTGGTCACCCTCTCCCTAACCCTTCGAGTGTTGAGGCCATTGTTTCAGATCGCTAGTTCACATTTTGGTTATCTGTCCACTGCGGCTGTTATACTAAGACTAGATATGCAAACGCCCCTTATGATCCAATGACAGGGAAGCACATTTTGAAAGACAAGACAGCTAACTTAGCCTATAGGGTGTATTTGAATGTCCGATAGTCCTCAAATAACATTCTAGTCCCGCCTCGTCTTGTTAACGAAGACGCGGCATACATTTCGTCATAGTTTTTATCATCAGATATTAGTTTTATCTCGTCAGCGTCTACAGTCACAGAAACAATGTTCATTAACGAATATTTTTCGTCGTAGTCTTTGTTGATGAAATTAACACTGCTGTCTACCACTGCTTTCATCCACTTTGATTCTTGCCAGTCATGGTGTGGACATCACTTGTGTGATTGATGCTGTCCAATAAAAGCACCTTGCCACAGTGTGCCAGTACATTATGTTCAGAAACGCAGCCATCGACACAACCTCTCACACAATAATTTGAATCCAGATTCTGTTATCATTTACTCCACATATGTATGGTGTTTTTCTATGAAGGATGTTTGGATGAATGTTTAATCTGCTTGTTTACATGTAAAAAAATAGAAAAAAAGCAAAATAAGAAATAATAATACACCTTAACAGGTATAGTTCACCCAAAAATGAAAATTTCTGTTAATTTACTCATCCTCAGGTCATCCAAGATGTAGGAGACTTTTTTATTCTTCAGTAGAAACCGTGGTCCTTGGTGATTCATAAAACGCAGCTGCCCATCTTTGAGAATAAAAAAAAAAATGAATATCAAGGAACACAAAATAAATACCCATGGCTCCTGACGATATATTGAGGTCTTATGAATCGAAACAATCAGTCTGTGCAGTGAAATGAACATTATTTACAACATTACTACCTGTAATCCATAGCCTCCAGGTAATGGGGAAATCAGATTATTTTACTTGAACTCGTTCTTTGAGGCAGTTTGTTTCAATGAACTGGTTTAATTCACTAGTTTGTTTACGTAATCATGCAATGACATAATGTATATGTAGTTATATTATTAAAACACCCGTTAATGGTGTTAAACATGGATGTTTTTCATGTCTAAAGCATATAAATGGAATAAACTTGTCTTCATCAGCTCACCTTTTTATATAAACCAAGAGAAACCATAAAAACTCTCATTTCAAATCTTCTTTACTGTTTTACCCAAGAAAAAAAGTCACCTACATCTTGGACGGCCTGAGGGTGAGTAAAATAACAGCAAATTGTCATTTTAGATGTACTATCGCTTTAAAAGTATTATAAAAGTAGAGCAAATGACTAATTCAGAAGTCATACAGTAGCTTTGTGTGAGGAGCAGACCAGAAGTGAACATCTAAACTTTATTCCTTAAAAACTTTTTTTCACTAAGTTTAGCGTCAGTGACGTCAAATGCCATTTGGTTCGTCAAATGGCTGTTCCAGCTATTACACATGGCTGCGTCCATTCATTTTTCAATCATTTGTAATGAAAGAAATCATTTACAGAAGCCTCCTGGTGGGCTGCGCGCCACCCACCCGCCGATTGACACCCACTGTCTCAGCAGACCCTCAAACCTCCATAAACTGGCCATAAAAAGGTGCTAGTGAGAGAGGGAAAGTGCACAGCAGGTCTCACATCTTCAATTAATCAATGTCAGCACTCAGGCGAAAACAGCCGATGCACGAACGCTTGGGGCTGCTTCTCTTTCCCTCGTTCTCCATGTGTCGCTTGACTCATGTTTGCTCTCATTCAATCTTTTCTTTGCGACAGGCTGCATTTCTCTCCAATAATCGGTGAATATTTCATAAAGCGTGGCGACGGTGGCCCGCGGAGGGCAGAGGAGGGCGTCCCGGTCCCGCTGAGCTCGCAGGTGCTGCCTGACGGCTGATTGCCTCTGATCTGTACAATGAAATGGGTCGGTGTTGCATCTCGGTCCCAAATCTTGGTCCGTTCCCCGCCGCGTCCTTGTTCAAGCCCCATCACATCGCACAGCAGTGCGCCCGTGTTTGTGTGCCTTATTTATTCACCCGGCGTACTGGCGATGGAACCGGCTAATGAAAAATAAAATAAACCCTGGTCTGAGAGGGTGTGCTGGGAGGTCTGGGCCGCGAATGCGGCGAAGGGTGCGGGCCGACAATAGAAGACAGGGATGATCTTTGTTTTGGCACTGATGTGAAGTCGCTCACTGATGCAAAGCAATTTCCTCCCTCAAATTGCATTTTCTGCAGTGTAGGGGGTTTGTGATATTTGCGTGTATGTATTGCATTATACATTTTAGCTTCCTATGTCTGCTGTCTTGCTCTGGAGAATGAGCCATTTTGTTCTGTCGGACTATTCCAGGAAGGTGAAAATTTGGACAGCGACTTGAATTGATTGGAGCACCATACTGTGCACTGAAAGTATGTGTTTCACTGGTGATGGCAAAGCATGCACTTGTGAATATTAAGTGATATACCAGTATAAGGGACATGCTACTATATTTTAATTGCTTCTTGAAACCCAAACTTGCCTTCTGAAGAAAAAAGAAGTGTGCTTCTGTTGAATAGGTGTATTTGTATTATAGATCTTAAAAGGAAAAAAAAAAAAAAAAAAAAGAAGGCATATTCTTACACATAGTCTAATCTTAATGAAATAAAGTCACTTTTGTGACTGTTTTTTTACAAGTACACTTTGTGACAATTTCAAGTTTAACCTGCAAGTACATTTTAACATTAAGTACACTTACTTTGATGTGTTGACTAACATACCAAAGCACATGCAAAGTTCTTCACTGAAATTTTACATGTAATGTTAATTAGTATTACATTTAAATATGCTACATTGCAATTTCAAATATATTTAAATACGTAACATACAGATTTAAATAGAAATGGCACTGAAGTATATTTTAGTTGACCATAAATGATTTTCAGTGCATTCTGCAGTACACTTAACCATATTTCAAAGACATTATCAGTAATTATGAGATAAAAAGATGTGCTTAAGTCCTGCTTAGGTGGGTCAGATAAGCACTTCAAATTTCAGCCAATTGTATTTAGTTTTAAACTATGTACTTAAAAATTTCATTTAAAATATATTAAAAAAAAAACATATTAGTTAAAATATGGTTAAGTGTATGAAAACATTACAATCACACTTGAGTATCTACTTACTTTTTGTAAGAAGTACTCTTTTTAATTTAATTTAAAGTTTAATTGTCCTTACTATTAGTTACTGTTGCTATGTCCGACAAACAGTCCAAACAAATCTCACGCTACACATCATGTTCTAACGCTGTGAAAAATACATCACGGAACAAAGAGGACACAACAACACGCTGACAGACAAGACAGAGCAGGTTACTTCTGGTATGAAACAAGGTCTCAGCTTTAAATTGTTGTCATCTTTTAAAGAAATTCAAACAATAAATACAGTTTTGTGGCTTAATGTGTTGTGAGATCACTGTATTGCCTTATTAGACCAATGACATGTGAACCGATTGTCTGTTCTTCTTTACTTAAAGAATGAAAAAAAAACCCCAAAAAAACATGAACATCAGAATGTATTTTATTTCAACCTCAGAGAGACATCAATACACACAATGGAATGGCGGATTCAGCGTTATGATTGGTCAGATCGCCTGTCAATCAAGCTGTTTGCGAAGGGTAAATTTCCAATTCTCAACTTCTTAAATACATCTCTTAGATGTACTGTTCATGTTAGTTTCATGTAGTTTTCAAATTCAGTTGAATGATTCTAAGAATGCCATGTGGTGTAACCATTAACTAGAAAGTAATTGATTACATGATTATGTTAAAAAAAATGTATATATAATAATAATAATAATAATGTAATCAATTACTTTTTACTTAATGGTTGCTTTACTTAGTTTATTCAACTGAAGAGTGAGCCATCACAAACCTCTCTTTCTTAGTGCAAGTGATTTTGCCCAATTTTAGTCAATAAAGCTTGAATGAATATACGCTTTTCATTAAGGTCATGTGAGTTAGGACTCACTAATTCTAATCTCGAGTGCTTTTTAATAAGGAAATTATGTGAACTGAGACACAGTGACTTTCCCACCTAAGGAGCATTTGGCTTGTCTGTCCTTTTAGAGCTCCTAATGGCAATCAAGCATGCTGGGATTTGTGGGCATGTAGATGTTGGAGAAGTGCCCGTTGTCTCATCTTTAGAGCAGTGGGGGTTAACTGCTCCGCTGATCAATCTAAACGTCTCAGTGTTTGCCAAGTCACATGATCAGGAGAAAGATAAAAGATGGTAACCAGTTCCCGCTCTCTTCATCTTGCTCTGTCCTTCACAGCTCGTTTGTTCCTCTTCTTTATTGAGCTTTAATAAAAACGGTGTGTTCTCCTTTAACTTTTTTGTGTTTTGCTAACACTAATTGGTGCACCAACAGTATACAAGGACATGTTTTCACAATGTTTACTTTTATCTTCAATGTTGACTAGCAGAGGGTTCAAAAGTTTAGGTTTACCAAGTGTTTATTTATTTATTTATGTTTGGGAAAGAAAAAAATGATCCTCTATTTAGCAAGGATGCTGAAAATTAAGCTTTAAATCACAGTAATAAATTACATTTTAAAAAATATTCAAGTAGAAATTAGTTATTTTAAATTGCAATAATATTTCACAGTATTGTTATTGTTTATGTATTTTTAAAATCAAATGAACGCAGACTCAATCATCTTACAGACGCTAAACTTTTGAATGGCAATGTGTGTAAATTAATCATAATATACAAATGTTCAAAATATCTGACATTATTACACAGAACTCACAGAAAAATACCAGTTTCCTACATAACTACATTCCTACATTGTAAATAATTAATTTTGTATTCGAAAATTAAACAGCCTACTGTGAGTAAATGAGGTAAATGATGACAGACCTGTAATATTTGGGTGCACTATTCCTTTAATGTTTCTTCTCGTTAGCCCAGTGGATACAGACACCACAGCAGCACAAACTCCTCAGACCCGCACGACTCTGACTTACATTCAAAACACACTCGTTTCATCACTCGCGGTGTCGCTCTCTTCCTCTCTGTAATTTGGCATTGGTTTAATTTGTGGTTGCGGAGTTGTGCTCCAGGGGTTAGTCTAGACGTCCTCATTCATTGGCAGCGCTGAAGGCTCTCATTTGGCTCGCGGAGGGAGGCGTGTGTACATTACAACTGCGAGTGGGTGTGTGTATGTGGGACAGGCCGCTTAAATATGCTAATTAGTGTCATTTGCAGATTTTCATGAGAGGTTGAGAGCTCAGCTGAGATCATCCATCTGTGCGTGTTTATGCGTGTGTTAAGTTTGCAGCGCTGCAATGACCAGGTGACAGATGCTTGCGAGAACAGGCCGAAGAATCACCACTTACTCTACATATTTTATCTGAAGTGACGTACTGTGCATCAAAGTTATACATATATTAGCATGTGTCTTATCCTGGGAATTTAACTCATTACAGTGGTGTTGATAGGATTATTCTCTAACTTTTAAACAGAGCTGAAGTCTGGCACGTTTTGTCTATCTGAGTTAACTACCTGAAAAAGAAGAATCTTCTTTCAAGAATCGTTTGGACTACACTTAATGCACTGCATGGATTCAATTCACTGCAAATAACCAGCAGTAAAGAGTTTTTCTTCCAAGAACCGTTTGAACTGTGTTGGTCCAGCTGTATGGTTTTGATTCACTGAAAAACAACAAGCTCATGAGAGTCAGTCTTTCAAAAATTAGTTGGACTACATTCGGTTGTGCTGTATGGATTCGATTCACTGAAAGAACCAAAAGTCATTCTGCCCAGAACACTGTAAAAAACAATTTGTTGAGTCAACTTAAAATAATTTGTAACCTGGCTGCCTTAAAATTTTAAGTTCAGTCAACTCAAAAAAAGTTTATTCAACTTGAAATGTTAAACTATATTAAGTGACAACTTAGATATTTGAGTTGAATCAACTTAAAATTTCAAGGCAGCTGGGTTACTTACCCATCTGTTAAGTTTAACAAAAACAAATATCTAAGTTGTTACTTAGTACAACTTAACATTTCAAGTTGAATAAACTTATTTTAGTTGACTGAACTTAAAATTTTAAGGCAGCACGGTAACAAATTATTTTAAGCTGACCCAACAAATTGTGTTTTTTTTTATTTTTTACAGTGAATTGGTTGACCTACACTGGATGTGTTTGTGGATTGGATTCACTGAAAAGAACCAACTCATAGGAGTTGGACTACATTGATTGAACTGCATTGGTCATGCTGTATGGGTTTAATTCACTGAAAACAACCAGTTCATGAGAGTCAGTTTTTCAAAAATAAGTTGGTTTACATTGGTTGTTCTGTATTAATACGATTCACTGAAAGAACCGAGTCGTAAGAGTCATTAATTCTAAAATCTTCTGGACTACATTGATTGTGCTGTATGGATTCGATTCACTGAAAGAACTGGCTCATAAGAGTCATTCTGTCAAGAACTGGTTGGACCACATTGGATGTGTTTGTGGAGTGGATTCACTGAAAAGAATTGGCTCATAGGAGTCATTCTTTCATGAATCTTTCATGACTACACTGACTATACTGCATTGATTTGATTTAACAGCTCATAAGTGTTAGTTGATTGTACTCTACTGATTTGGTTCATTGGCTCATAAGAGTCATTCTTTCAAGAATTAGTTGGACTACACTGATTGTGCTGTATGGATTTGATTCACTGAAAGAACCGACTCGTAAGAATAATTCTTTCAAAAATCAGTTGGACTACATTGAATGTGCTTTATTAATTCAATTTTCTGAAGGAACCAACTTATAGGAGTCAATCTCTCAATATTCGGTTTGACTACATTGATTGTACTGTATTGATTTTATTCACTGTCTCATAAGAGTCATTCTTTCAAGAATCAGTTGGACTAAATTAAATGTCCTATATGGATTCAGTTTGCTGAAAGAACCCGACTCAGAGTCATTCTTTCAAGATTCGGTTTGACTACATTGATTGTACTGTATTGATTTTTTTAAATCACCGGCTCATAAGGGTAATTTGTTAACAGTAATCTGATAACAGACTGTACTGATCAGTGTATTGGTTGGACTACATTAACTGCATTGTATGGATTTGATTTACTGAAAAAAAATGACTCATAAGATTCATTCTTACAAGAATCGGTTTGGAATACGTTGATGCTGTATTGATTTAAATCAGCTCATGAGGGTCATTTGTTATCAGTAATCAGACTGTACTGATCAGTGTATGTTTTGCAATGAAGATTTAGTATGTATTCGATCCAGACCAGTGGAAGAATGAATACACATGCAATATTTTTTTAATACAACCAGATCCTTTTAAAATAATAGAACTTTATAGTCTTTATGGGTGCATAAAGAGTGAGTTGGAGGAGCTATCTGTCTGACCAATAGCAGAATGAGGAATGCGTTAGTTTTCAGTTTTCTTTGTTTAAAATCCATCTCAGCTAGGGCTTGCAGGGCTACTCATTTTCACTATAGCCATCCAGAAAAGTAATCGAGTTGTCGGCAGGTAAATGTTTACCTGATGCAAATGACTCTGCGTCTGATGTGCAGCAGCATCAGCAGGTCCTGCCGTTCAATACTGTGAGTGCAGAGACTGTCTGAAGAACTTCCCTGTGAGAACTGCATCTCGAAATATATCCTCTATAAAGCCTTTCAAGCAGTTCTATTGTAACAAATCTACTGCCTTCAACAATACATTTCAAGACAATTACCGTCAGACTCAAAATATTTTGTCATTGTTGGTCTATGTACACAGGCAGATGAATGTCTCGGTGGTTGCGTCATGTTTTGACGTGTCTCATCCCACGAAGTGTTGCATTTATAAGACAGTTAAAAATACTTCAGCTATTAAACTGTCTTGAGACGACTGCGATTTGTTCTGCTGTTCTCCATCCAGCTGTTTTTGAACACGGCAAATCCTAAGTAGCGTGTCTGATCGGTGTCAATAAACCAGCTTCCAACTCGTTGTTGAGGTAACCCGCAGAAATGCTGTTCCTCTCTCAGCTGTAATGAACATTTCATCTCTCTTTCCTGACGTCCACGGTTCGCTTCTGTCTCACTTACCTGTCCTTTAGTTCTGCAGGATATGGACACGCTCTGTTGTAGCTGCTAAATGAAATTTAGTCCAGTGTTGCGCACTGTTCTACGGAGCTGGAGAGACACACACAGTGGGTTTCCCAGTTTTAAGGCTTAATTCTATAAGCGTATACTATTTTCTATCACCTTACCCTAGCCCTGTGGTCCAACTTATGGTCTAATGTAATGCATTAAGGTAGTAGAGTTGTGGTTCTCCAGCACTGGTCTAATCAGCTGTTGCTCTTATTGCAACATTTCTAACGTGTCTCAGAGCACAGATTGGATCATACAGATCATAAATGTGTAGATTCAGCCATAGCGAGCTTTACACAGGCCTGACATGGAACAACTGTGTTTATTTTTCCCACGACTGGTTGTTTGCAAGTGCAAATAGAGGCACGCGGCACTCGTAGCATCATTTATGCGGCGTTTGAACGATCTGAATCTTATTTGAATCTTCTGTGCTTGCTTTGAAATGTAGCACATGGCTCACAGCGTTCAAGGTTTCATTAAACCGAGACCTTAGGGAGAAAACCTGACCGAAAAACATTATGAACAAACACAGTCAGATTGTTGACTCGAATAAGCTATTTTAGTGCACGCGTATGCAGTGCAGCCCCCGGCTCTCGTTTGCTGCTCTTTTTTGTTTATTGTTCATTTCAGGCCATAACATTCCCAGCGCTAACACCACTGGCTGAGGTTTGTGTGATGGGAAATATATTGCATGGTCTTGCACACGCACATGTGCACAGTGTTTGTGTTAAGTTTGGGGGTGGAATCGAATGATTTTCCTCATGGCCTCCACACAGGAGTGTTTGCGTTCTCCTCTGAGATCCGGCTGATATATCAGATATACTCATTTTGCCAATTTATTGTTAGATTTAAACTTTTCATGAGTCCAAAGCTGCTCTGAAGAGCAGAAAAGGGCTTTTTGAGGCTTCTCTTGTTCTCTGCGGATGTCTGCGGGAGCATCAGCTCGTATGCCACTGAATATGATGATAATTACTGTTGTTGTAGAAGTAAATGACTACAGTTGACTGGAAATATATGCACAATATCAGCCTGGTGTCTGATATAAAGAGCACAGCTGATTGATTCAGGACGTCAGTGGATCGTGTCAGTCCACCAGTGGAATAAGAAAATAAATGCCAAACATAAATGCCACATTCAGTGATTCAGAGGAGTGTTTGCTCTTTTAGTCTTAAAGGAACACTCCACTTTTTTTTGAAAATAGTCTCATTGTCCAGCTCCCCTACAGTTAAACGGTCGAGTTTTGCCATTTTCGAATCCATTCAGCCGATCTCCAGGTCTGGCGGTAGCACTTTTAGCATAGCTTAGCATAGATCATTGAATCCGATTAGACCGTAAGCATCTCGTTAAATCGTTATATCGTTGCTGCCGTACCATGGGTGCAGCAGGCGCAATGATATTACGCAGCGCCTGAAAATAGGCTAACTTCCGTCATCATAACCAACGTGACCACGGGCACTGCGTGATATCATTGTGCCTGCTGCACCCATGGTACAGCAGCAAACTTTTCATTTTCCATCAGTCTTAGTATACTACAGAAGAGTCAAGTTTTAAATAGGAAAAATATCGAAAATCTTTGGTTATTTTTGAGCGAGATGCTAACGGTCTAATCAGATTCAATAAACTATGCTAAGCTACACTAAAAGTGCTACCGCCAGACCCGGAGATCGGCTGAATGGATTAGAAAACGGTAAAACTCAGCTGTTTAACTCTAGGGGAGTTGGAAAATGAGCCTATTTTCAAAAAAAAGTGGAGTGTTCCTTTAAAGGCCTGTTTCTTTATATTTTAGCACTTTTATGTTGTTGTTTTATTGTATGTTGTTTTTTATAACTGATTTTTATAACAACACGTTTTATGTTGTTTTATCATTTATTTATAACTAATAGATTGTTATACTTTTACTGGAAAACTTGTAGCATGAGGGTTTATTTTGGCTGTTTTTCATAAGCCTTTTATGCACAGATTTGACTCCTTTTTCAAGAACTACAATAGACTATCTGAAGTTTTAATGCTGGATTTTCATATTTTATTACATTTTAAATTAAGCAATGAGTGCAATACATTTTCTTCGAATGTTTGTGTACTTGTACAAAGAAAAGCAGAGGTAAATATCACTTGAGACCAGAATATTTGTTATTGTATGCCATTCACAATCAAGCTGTATGTTTGTACGAATATGCAAAAAGCATGAAAACATTTATTCAGTGTGTTCTGAGTTCATATATATATATATATATATATATATAGGCTACTATTGTTAAAAGTTTAGGGTGAAAAAGACAAAAACAACAACAATAACAATAATAATAATAATAATAATAATAATAATAATAATAATAAAAACAAAACAAAAAAAAACAAAAGACACACACACACACACACACACACACACACACACGCACACACACACGCACACACACACACATTCTTGCATTTGTGGTCCATAGGTCTAATGGTTTTTGTACTGTACAAACCCTATTTTATATCGCCCTACACCTACCCTACACCTAAACCTAGCCCTCACAGGAGACTGTGCACACTTTTTGAATTTCATAAAACACTGTTTAGTATGTTTTTTAAGCCTTTTGTTTTACGGGGACACAGGAAGTGTCCTCATAAACCATGTTTACGTTGTAGTACCCATGTCATTATACACATTTGTGTCCTCATAAACCACACATGCCTGTACACTAAATCAGGGGTGCCCAACCCTGTTTTAAATTGAAGTAAAAGTAAATATTTTTGCATTGTTACAAAAGATTTCCATTAATGCAGTTATGTCCTAAAATTCAAGATATTGATGCAAAATGCCCCATAGGCTTTGTTTTTAGGCTTTATATTTATATCACATGATAAGCAATATCAAGCCAGCAGCAAAAGCAATATCAGATGAGTGAATATCATGAGTTCAGATGTGATCTTATACAACAGTTCAGTAAATAAGAAACTGATATTGTGTTATACAGATATTCTAAACACAATATTATGTGTTTTTGCTCAATTTTGCAGAGAAAATATTACCTTTAATGTCATAGCAGAATTGTTGTGCATCTCCGAGCAACACAGCAGTGTTTAGTTTCTGAATGAATCATGTTTTGAACGAATTGTGTGAACCAATGATTCAAAGTCCCATTCATAAAGTGAGCCCTTTACTGATTTCCTGAATGAATCAGCCTTTCGAATGGATGAATGAGTCATAAAGACATTTACCACCACCTGCTGGCAGATTTAGTTTCTTATTTAGAGTATCATTTCATTAAAATTAAATAAATAAATACTAATAATTCTGTCATCATTTATTTAGCCTCATGTTGTTTCAGACCTTTCGTTTGTGGAAAGCAGTTTTGGTTACCATTGACTTTCATTGTATGAACAAAAAATACTGAGATGTTTCCCAAATGATCATCTTTTATGTCCCATAGTTTCTGTTAGGCCGTTGCAGCCCACATGTTTATGTGTAATAAATTTTATGTTGAATCAAACAAATGTCTGCTTTCTCATTTAACACTAACAAAGCTTTAAATAATCTATTGTGGGTATTTTCACAGTCAAATTTATTTTGTGATTAATTAATCGAAACATCATGTAATTAATTCGATTAAAAATTTTAATAGACTGACAACCCTAATATTTTTTAGACCTCTGATGGTAATATTCACAACACTTCAGGGAAGAATAGCAAAGATGATAGCATTCTCCTGTGATGCATATGTGCACTGTTGGACATCATAAACTTGCATTTGTTTCGTGAACTTTTAATTTGTAGTTCTGTCTAATTCCCATTTCCTGTTTCCCCTCATTATTCTCTGATTGCCTGCACCTGTGTCTTGTTATCTAATTAGCTCTTGTCTGTTTAAGCGCTTGTGTTTCTAGTGCTGATAGTCACTGTTCATTGTTAAACTGGCAATGAGCTGTTCTGCTTCTGAATTTCTTGTGCTCTTGTTATTATGTTATTAGCGTTAATGAATCTGCATCCAACTCAAGACCTGACCGTCAACACTGGAAACACAAGAGCTTACATAGATAGGGCTAATTAGACACAGGTGTGAACAATCAGGGATTAACAAGAGGAAAACAGGAACAGAATTACAAACTAAAAGTCCACAAAACAAAAGCATACAGAATCATTACATTTACAGCTATTAATTTATTTGTTTAGCAGATGCTGGTAGGAGTACAACAAGAGATTCTTCACAAAGAGGCAAATAAACATGTGTTGCTCATAATACATTACAGTAACGTTAAATTAGCCATTTCATTCAGATACATTTCTTCCATATTTTGGCATGATAATACTGCTAATAATACAAAAATAAAAATACTATTGTAGTTATTATTGATATTTTAATTTAGTTTTTTACATTTTCTCTATATTTTGTTATTTTTAAATATCTCTCTGTCATCTGTTTACAATTTAATTTTGATGTTTTAGTGATTTTGTTTATTCATTTTTATAATTTTTTAAACATGTCCATGTAGTTTTTGTACATTTTTTTACATTTAATACATACTTGAGAAATGTCGCCTTTACAACTAGCTAAAATGAAAATGGGTTTTTTTTCTTACTTTTTTAGCATTTATTTTACTTGAAGTAATGAAAAAGTTCATAGTTTTATAAAAGTAAATAATCCAGATGGACGCAGAAAACAGAGAAAATTAAATTTCATTTAGTAACGACTTTAAAGAAACACCCAGTAATGACAGCTCTGTCATCATTTACTCACCTCATTTTAACAAAGCTGTTTCACTGCTTTCCCACCAATTTACAGTCATGAGATGTGACCCACGTGAGTTTTTGAGTTACAGTTTTAATCATATATTCTCAGCCTAAAGCTAGTGCTGATTGCTGAACGCATCTTCTCATGACGGCGTGTATTGAATGTGTCTGTAATCGGTGCATCTTAATAAGCACATCCAGTGTGTTAGCTTATAATTACATCACACTCTTACAGCACTAATTGTCATGTGTTTCTGTTGCAAACGCCCGCAACACTCCTCTTCTGCCCACTCTTGCTGACGTACTGCTGCTGTTATTATGCAAGTCCTTGCAACTTTTACTTTTAGTTTGTGCCTTGCTTTGACCCCATCTGGCATGAGCCTGACCTTGTTCAGCTGACACGTGTTGTCCATCTCTCGGAACAGGTGCGTATGTTTGTGCCAGAGTCCACCTGTTCTCCCAGCACACCCGGCCGAGAGCCACGGCTGACTTGGCTCAGGGTCGCGCTGCAGAGGGCACGTAGGGGTTCAGGAGGCGATGCGGCGGTTTTGATTGATGGATGCAGTGGTGTGGGACATGCTGACCTCTTGTTAGGTCATTTTCACATGGGATGTAGATTTGGTAACTAGTCAGTGTGAGAGTTTAAGGCCTTTTGGCATTCAGAGCATGTGACTTGAAAATGAAATCTTGCCGTCAATCATTCTTTTATCCTTCATGTTTTAATCCTGTCGATTCACTGTAACATACAGTTTATTCCCGACTTCCTGTTGTTTATTAAAGGCTTTTAGTCTGTGTGCTTCTTGGCGGCACTTAAAGCCTGAGGTTTTGGCCGTGGTGGGATTTTTTTTTTGGCGAAAAAGGAAAAAAAAAAGAAAAACCTGGTCAAATTTGGTCTTAAACATAAGTTATTAAATATTTATTAAACTATGTTCACTGAACCTGTAAAAAGCAATGCTGTTTAAATGATAACTACTGTATAATAATAACAACAATAAAGATACAATATTAAAAATTATTCTAAATGTAGAGGAAAACCGGAATCTACACTTCAACTATATAATAATATCACAGAGGAATTATAACATTGGAATTATTTTGAAGATGATTTATTTATATTTTAGTTTTTATTTAAAAATATATATATATATATTGACAGTCAATCAGAATCCATCCTGCATTAAAGAGCACATGCATTTAAAGTGTCAGACAACTTATAATAAAGTGCAGGCTAACAATAAACATAACTTCATTGTTGTGTGTGTATATA